>MU727348.1:150725-165285 GCA_026770625.1 Nicotiana glauca
TGGCAGCTCATCCAGGTATTACAGCTCAGGCCGGTGATGGAGCGGCTATGTCATCGGATGCTTTGTAGAGACTTGATCGGTTCTCCAAGCTCTGCACCACCACTTTCAACGGCGCTTCATCAGAGGATCCACAAGATTTCTCATTCCGCTGTCATGAGATCCTTAGGACCATGGGTATAGTGGAGACCAATGGGGTCGATTTTGCCACCTACCGGCTTGCATGATCCGCCAAGACTTGGTGGAGGGATTTTTGCCTATCTAGACCAGCAGGGTCTCCAGCTTTGACATGGGATCAGTTCGCGGAGTTGTTTTTGGAGAAGTTTCTCCCAGTCACTCAGCGGGAGGCACTTCGCAGGCAGTTTGAGCGCCTCCAGCAGGGCTCCATGACAGTTACACAGTATAAGACTCGATTTGTTGACTTGGCAAGCCATGCGATTTTTATACTCCTCACAGAGCGAGAGAGGGCCCAGAGATTTATTGATGGACTGATTCAGCCGATCCATCTCCAGATGGCTATGGGAGTTGGTAGTAATATTTCCTTTCAGGAGGCGGCCAATGTAGCCCGCAGAGTTGAGATGGCCCTCTCACAAGGAGGTGGTCAGATGTCGGATAAGTGGCCTCGCCATTCTGGTAGGTTCAGTGGTACCTCGTCTGGAGTTAGGGATTCTTATGGTAGAGGTCATTCACCGAGGCCCCTTCAGTCAGCTCTCCAGGTTTCTCATGATACTCCAGGTAGCGGTGGTTCACAGCAGTACTATTCAAATCAGCAGCCTATCAGTGTACCCCCACTTCCGAGCTTTAGGGGAGGACATTCAGGTCGACAGGGCCAGCAGTCGCAGCAGCCGAGGTCTTGTTATGGTTGTGGTGACCCCGGTTACATTGTCAGGTTTTTCCCTCGAGCCTTGGGCAGCTCTCAGCAGCAGGGTCCTCGACCCATAATTCAAGAAGCAGGTGATCCACAGCCCGCCCAACCAGCTAGAGGCGGGGGTAGGGATCATAGAGGTGGAGGTAGAGACTGTAGAGGTGGAGCTCGGACCGGCAGAGGTAGAGGTCAGCCAGTAGCCGATCGTTCTAGAGACATGGTTCAGGGAGGTGGGGCCCAGCCCCGGTGTTATGCTTTCCCAGCCAGGCCAGAGGCTGAGTCTTCCAATGCTGTTATTACAGGTACTATTCTGGTCTGTGAGAGGGATGCTTCAGTGCTATTTGACCCTGGGTCTACGTATTCATATGTGTCATCTTATTTTGTACCCTACTTGGCTATGCCTAGTGATGCTTTGGGTATTCCTGTATATGTATCCACACCAGTCGGTGATTCTATAGTGGTCAACCGAGTTCATCATTCCTGTGTAGTAGTATTTAAGGGTTTTGAGACCCGAGTTGATTTATTGCTTTTAGACATGGTGGATCTTTATGTTATATTGGGGATGGATTGGTTGTCCCCGTATCATGCTATCTTGGATTGTCACGCCAAGACCGTGACTTTGTCTTTGCCAAACTTGCCCCGATTGGAGTGGAGAGGGACCCTAGGTCATGCCACCCGCAGTGTTATTTCATATGTTAAGGCTCGGCGCATGGTCGAGAAGGGGTGTTTAGCTTATTTGGAATATGTTCGTGATTCCAGCATAGAGGTTCCTTCTATTGACTCTGTTCCAATTGTCCGGGAGTTCCCAGAGGTTTTCCCTTCAGACCTGCCAGGTCTGCCGCCCAACAGGGATATCGATTTCTGTATTGATCTGGCCCCAGGCACGTAGCCCATTTCTATTCCGCCGTATCATATGGCCCCGCCAGAATTTAAGGAGTTAAAGGACCTATTGCAACATTTTCTAGAGAAGGGTTTTATCTGGCCTAGTGTTTCTCCTTGGGGCACGCTGGTGCTATTTGTGAAGAAAAAGGATGGGTCGATAAGGATGTGCATTGATTACCGGCAATTGAACAAGGTGACGATAAAGAACAAGTATCCACTGCTTAGGATTGATGATTTGTTTGACCAACTTCAGGGTGCAAAGGTGTTTTCAAAGATACACTTGAGATCTGGCTACCATCAGCTGAGGATTAGGGCGTCTGATGTCCCTAAGACAGCATTTCGCACTCGGTATGGGCATTATGAGTTTTTGGTCATGTTATTCGGGTTGACCAATGCCCCAGCAACATTTATGTAGTTGATGAACCGAGTATTCAGGCCTTATCTAGACTTGTTCGTGATAGTCTTTATTGAGGATATTCTAGTGTACTCCCGTAGCCAGGAGGAGCACGAGCAGCACCTCAGAGTGAATCTTCAGACTCTGAAGGATAGTCAGTTGTATGTTAAATTCTCAAAGTGCGAGTTCTGGTTGAGTTCAGTTGCATTTCTAGGTCATGTAGTATCAACAGAGGGCATTCGGGTAGACCCGAAGAAGATTGAGGCAGTCAAGAATTGGCCTCAACCAGCTTCAGCGACGGAGATTCGGAGTTTCTTGGGATTAGCAGGATATTACCGTCGGTTCATGGAGGGGTTTTCATCTAATGCAGCCCCGATGACCAGGTTGACCCAGAAGAGTGCCCAGTTCAGGTGGTCAGACGAGTGCGAGGAGAGCTTTCAGAAGCTCAAGATAGCTCTGACTACAGCACCGATATTGGTTTTGCCCACAGGTTCAGGGCCTTATACAGTTTATTGTGATGCTTCCCGTATTGGGCTTGGTGCAGTATTGATACAGGATGGCAGAGTCATAGCTTATTCTTCGAGGCAATTGAAGATCCACGAGAAGAACTATCCGGTCCATTATTTAGAATTGGCGGCCACTGTTCATGCTTTGAAGATTTTGAGGCATTATCTGTATGGTGTGACGTGTGAGGTGTACACTGATCACAAGAGCCATCAGTACTTGTTCAAGCAAAAGGAGTTGAATTTGAGGAAGAGGAGGTGGTTGGAGTTGTTGAAAGATTATGATGTTACTATTTTGTACCACCCGGGGAGGGCCAATGTGGTGGCCGATGCATTGAGTAGGAAGTCCGCCAGCATGGGTTGTCTTGCCTATGTTTCGGTCAGCCAGAGACCGCTTGCTTTGGATATTTAGGCTTTGGCCAATCGGCTGGTGAGGTTGGACATTTTTGAGCCTAGCAGAGTGTTAGCTTGCACGGTTTCTCGTTCTTCATTATTGGAGCATATCCATGATCGGCAGTTTGATGATCCCTATTTATGTGTCCAGAGAGACACGGTGCAGCGTGGAGGTGCCACGAAGGTGACTTTAGATGATGATGATGTTTTGAGATTGCAGGGGCGAGTTTGTGTGCCCGATGTTGATGGGATTCAAGAGTTGATCTTAGCGGAGGCCCATAGTTTGCGGTATTCTATTCACCCGGGCGCCACGAAGATGTATCAGGACTTGCAGCAGCATTACTGGTGGCGTAGGATGAAGAAAGATATTGTTGCATATGTGTCTCGGTGTTTGAATTGTCAGCAGGTCAAGTATGAGCATCAGAGGCCTGGTGGTTTATTTCAGACGATTGAGCTTCCCGAGTGGAAGTGGGAGAGGATTACCATGGATTTCGTTACTGGACTTCTGGTGACTTAGAAGAAGTTTGATGCTATTTGGGAAATTGTTGATAGGCTGACCAAGTCAGCACATTTCATTCCTGTTGACACCACCTATTCATCGGAGAGATTAGCTGAGATCTACATCCGGGAGATTATTCGCCTTCATGGGGTGCCGGCATCTATCATTTCAGACCAAGGTACGCAGTTTACCTCGCGCTTTTGGAGAGCAGTTCAGCAGGAGTTAGGCACCCTGGTTCAGTTGAGAATAGCATTCCATCCTCAGACGGACGGTCAGTCCGAGAGGACTATTTAGATACTGGAGGATATGCTACGAGCCTGTGTCATTGATTTTGGAGGTTCGTGGGACCAGTTTTTGCCTTTAGCAGAGTTCACCTACAACAACAACTACCAGTCCAGCATTAAAATGGATCCATATGAGGCGCTGTATAGTAGGAGATGTCCGTCTCCAGTGGGATGGTTTGAGCCGGGAGAGGCTCGGTTATTGGGTACAGATTTGGTCCAGGAGGCCTTGGATAAGTTCAAGATCATTCAGGACACGCTTCGTTTGGCTCAGTCGCGGCAAAAGAGTTATGCGGATCGCAAGGTTTGATATGTAGCTTTCCTGGTTGGTGAGCGAGTATTTCTCCGCGTATCGCTTATGAAGGGCGTGATGAGATTTGGGAAAAAGGGCAAGCTTAGCCCTAGGTTCATTTTCCCATTTGAGATTCTTGATCGTGTGGGAGAGGTGGCTTACATACTCGCCTTGCCACCTAGCTTTTCAGCCGTGCAACTAGTGTTTCATGTGTTTATGCTTCCGAGGTATCACGGCGATCCTACCCACGTGTTAGATTTCAGCACTGTCCTGTTGGACAAGGATCTGTCTTACGAGGAGGAGCCGATAGCTATTCTAGACCGGCAGGTTCGACAGTTGAGGTCGAAGAGTTTTCCTTCAGTGCATGTCCAGTGGAGAGGTCAGCCTCCTGAGGCATCGACCTAGGAGTCCGAGTCTAATATGCGGAGCCGTTACCCTCATCTATTTTCGGACTCAGGTACTTCCTTCTTTTGTCCGTTCGAGGACGAACGGTTGTTTTAGAGGTGGAGGATGTGACGACCCAAAGGGTCATCACCCTATTAATCCTTTTTTCTGCGCTTTCGAGGCGTTGAAAACCTCAGTTTTAGCTGCCTCGATTTGCGTGCGAAGTCCGGGCGCACATCCGGAAAGCTTTTATGTTGAAATATGTAAAATCTGTGAAAAATTTGAAGAATTTTTACATTAATATGGTTAAAGTTAACTTCGGTCAACATTTTTTGTAAACGGACCCGGATTCGAATCCGTGATTTGACGGTCCCGGAGGGTCCGTAGAAAAATATGGGACTCGGGCATGTGCCCGGAGTCGAAATCCGAGGTCTAGAACCCAAGTAAAAGAATTTTTCTGTTAAATTGTTTCTCTGAAATTATTAAGAAAAATGGAAATAAAAATTGATTAAACGACTATGGTATCGAGCTCGTATTTTGGTTCCGACGCCCGGTACAAGTCTTATATATTGTTTAAGCGCTTTTTGTGAAGTTTGGTCGAAATCGGACGTCGTTTGACGTGTTTCGGACTATAAGTTCCAAGTTTGAAAGTTAAAGAAGTTTGAAATGAAAATCATGTGTTTTGAGGCTCGATTCTATGTATATGATGTTATTTTGGCGATTTAATCGCACGAGTAAGTCCGTAGGATGTTTTTGAAGTTGTGTGCATAATTAGTTTGGAGCCTCGGATTGCATTTCTCATTGTTGAAAAACCTGGTGTACTTCAGTTCTGCAGGCTTCGCAAATGCGAAGCCAGCACTCGCAAATGCGAGCTCGCAATTGCCAGCTTTTTATCGCAAATGCGAAATATCCCCTGGGCAGCTTCCTTCGCAAATGCGATGCCCGGCCTTAGCCTCGACCTTCGAAAATGCGAACCTTTGTCCGCTATTGCGATATTGGACCTTTCGCAAATGCGACCTGTTTTTCGCAAACGCGAACTTTCAGTATCCCTCATAGTTCGCAAATGCGAACTCAACTTCGCAATTCCCATATTTGGTCAGGGTTCATGTTCTCAATAGCGACATCAGAGACTTGCCTTTTCATACTTAGTCGAATTTTCACCCCATTTTTTCATATCTCTCAACTCAAACACTCCATAGGCGATTTTCCAAGAAAACTTTCTTCTCCAATCCATTTGTAAGTTGATTTTCACTTAATTTCTTCAATCTTTAACATCATTTATCATGTTTTCATCGTAAAAATCAAGGTTTACATGGGTGAAAATGGGGATTTTGGGTAGAACCTAGGTTTTCTTAAAATTGGGGATTTGGACCTCAATTTGAGGTCTGATTTCAAAACAAATCATAGATATGAACTCGTGGGGGAATGGGTAACCGGGTTTTGATTCGAACCTCGGGTTTTGACCACATGGGCCCGGGGGCGTTTTGGGAATTTTTCAGTAAAACTTTGGGAAATTCATTTTCATGCATTCAAGTTGATCCAATTAGCAATTGTTGATACATTCAAGTAATTTGTGACTAGATTCGAGCGGTTTGGTAGTGGATTCGAGGGTAAATCTATTCTAGAGGATTGAGTGGAGTTTGGAGCATTCGAGGTAAGTGTTTGATCTAACTTTGGCTTGAGGGAATAGGATTAGAGTATTATTGACTGCTATTTGCTAAATGATCGAGCACGGTGTATAGATATGGTGACGGGTATCTATACATCGGTGTCTATCATGACCGTAGGGCTTTGTTATTAGTTATTCTTGGTATATTTGGGACTCTTCCAAGCTAATTAATGAATTCTATATAATGTGAAGAGTTAAGGATCAATTGTGAATTTGTGATTTCTTTGGAGCGTTGGCTCGAACGATAAAACACTATTGAGTAAGAAATGAAAGAATTGGTAAGAAATGTGATTAAATCCCTTGCCGGGATGACTTGAGTATATTGATTATCTCCCTTGCTGGGATGTGGAAGTTATTGTCGTTGCTCCCTCACCGGGACTTAGTTGTTTAATTACGTTTTTCCCTTGCCGGGACATTTCTCATTACTGTTTATTCTCCTCACCCGTTTGGTTGTGATTGCTATTTGGGTGAGGAAGAGTGATAATGCACGAAGGGTCATTCCGTCCCATTTTTTATTATATTTGCACGAAGGGTCATTTCGTGCCATTTTTGATTATATTTGCACGAAGGGTCATTCCGTGCCATTATTAATTATATTATGCATGAAGGGACATTCCGTGCCATTGTTGATTATATTATGCACGAAGGGTCATTCCGTGCCATGAAATGAGAGTTATGTGAGGAAAACACGAAGGGTGATGCCGTGCATTTTGTTTGATTGTTTTGGGTGAGGATGAGAGTAAAAGCACGAAGGTTGATGTCGTGCAACTGTTGGATTTCTTGTCTCTGTTAAATTATTGTTGTGCCCTGTTTATTATTTAAGTTGATCACTTTTATATCCGGATTGTACTCCCCCATAGCATGTTTTCCCTTCCCCGTTAACTGTTTAGTCTTCGGTATTTCTTGCCTTCTATTGCATATATATATATTGAACTCCACAGGTTGATTTGGTAGTCCTGTCTAGCCTCATCACTACTTCGCCGGGGTTAGGTCAGACACTTACCAGCACATGGGGTCGGTTGTGCTGATGCTACACTTATGTGCTTTTGGCACAGACCACGGTACCGGAACAGCTTTTGGACCACAGCAGTAGCACGTCGAGTGGGAGCTGACTTCAGTCCAGGGACTATGAGGTATCCTAGCTGGCGTTCGCAGGCTGGAGTCCCTTCTTCTATATCTTCTGTTTGTTTTCATTGTATCGAGACAGACACTGTGTATTTCTTTTTATTCATACTTGTTTGTAGTATTCATTAGTAGTTCGTGAGATAGCGACTCCAGTTCTTGGGTAGTGAAATATTTAACTTCCGCATTGTTGGTTTCCAGTTATTTATGTTAAAAAAGACTTCCGCTTTATTTAAAGGTTTACTTTGCTATTACTGTTGTGTTGTTATCCGAAAAGGTTTTAAATGCTTGGCTTGCCTAGCTCCGACAGTAGACGCTATCACGACTCCCGATGGTTGGAAAAATCCGGGTTGTGACAATCAAATGTTAATCACCAAAGTTGAAACGAAAGGAGATATCCTTATTGGCTTTCAAGTGATTTATGACCTGTTAAGAATGGTCTACATATCTTAGTGCAAGAATATTTGCTGGAAGCTTACCGATCACATGATCATGAAGTAAATTACTTGAAACGCTGTACTATATACGTCAAGAAATTATTTATATATATATATATAGATAGGCACTTTTAATATATAATTGTTTATAAAATTATACATTTTTATACAAATTTTAAAAATTATAAAGAGGATCGATCCTATGGTAGCTTGGGGAAGAAGGTGAAAAAATAAAATTGAAAGAGATTTGGCGTCATGAATTCAATGCAAATATATACTTATTAATTCAATCTAAGTGAAAATAATAATAGGACTATATAGAATATATGAGATGCCCAAAATTTAATGGTCCCTTGCTGAGCTCTAAAATTCGTTCGTAGGTGTGTTTACCCTTAAAACTGGATAACAATTAAACTTATAATGTGGTTTTAAGGATATGTAATTTTACCTAATACCAATTGATAAACGTAAAGATAAATGACATAAATTGACAATAATACAAAGTAAACCAGTGTTTGGTCAATGCTCTCAAGCTAATAAACCCTCGAGTTTAGCAAAGTAAGACCATTTAAAGAGCAACAAGTTGATGAGCAAAGACAGAAATATTATATTACTTTGATGTTCATGAACATAGGTTTTTTACAAATGATGGGAACCCCTCTTTATATAATAAAGGAATCCTATTTATAGTACAATTCTAATAATAGAAGTAGATCCCATGATTGGTACAAATAACCACCCTTGATTTGATCTGTTCTGAGGTTTTCGCCATGATCTCCTGCGGTTACGGTTATCTCTCCTTTCCGTTATTGCATTTCACTCAAAATCGATCATACTTAGTCTCGATTATTGCTGCCCTTAGTCTCGACGAACACCTCGATTCTTGAACTCGACACCTCATCTTCGTCTTATGGAGCGAACCATTACGGGGCTGACCCTCGATATGATCCCCTAGTGTAGATTAATTAGCAAACTGGCAAGCCCGATTTTTACCATATACAAATAGTCCCCTCATTTCTTAGAATGTAATAATAGGAAACAAACTGAGCCTTCGATTTTGCAACTCGACATTTTATCATGCCACCCTCGTGTTGTAAGCGACGGAGGCGACAAAGCATCGCATCTGCATAGTTCTCAAGATCATATATTAGTGAATGTTGATGGTCAGCCACTAATGCCTTTGAACCGCCATGGGAAACCTTATAAATAGACCCTCCTCAAAGTTTTCTCAAACTTTACTTTCAAAACTTTTTTAATCTTCAAAGCTCTCCTACTTCCTTCAAGTTCCTCAATTCTGCAAATTATCTACATCCCGTTAACCAATCCTCTCTAATAACAACAAAATTCATCTTCTTCTTTTTTTTTGAACTCACATAGACATAGCGAAAAAATCTAAAACCAAGCCCCAAAATGAAAAAGCCTCTTCATCGTGGCCGGCTGATGATAAAATGCCAATGGAGCCACGGATCAAAGATTGTGTTCCCGGGTCGTGAGACCTCACTTTCAATTTCAAGATCGAGAAACCCTCGTCTGTCCCTGGCCGATGTGAGCCAATGTCGAGATATATATGCTCGATAACCGAAATTGTCACTGGAAAAACAAAGAGGTGGTGATTCATACCGTTGAAGAGGATATCACCACTCACTTAGAAGGGTTCTTAAGTGTTTACACTTATCTCTTTACATTGGATCCCGTTGATCCGGTAATTATCGACTTCTATCACCGATACCATATAACCCTAGGCCAAATCCACCCTTCTTCTCGGTGCACCTTTATTTTTCTATGGTTTTTATGAGCAACGTCGAAGGGATGTCTTTCACCCTCGATCATCTTATTTGATTGTAAGGCCCTCGTCCTTATTGAGGTGGACTAGTAAGACTTCATTATTAAGCCACAAAGGTGCTTTTCTTGAGAATAGACGAGGACAAAGACCGAGAATGGATGGGCCGGTTAGTCCGAGTGAAGACTTTTGACATAATTCAGGCTGAGAAGATGCCGTTCCCTGAAGAGTGGAACATGAAGCATAAGCACAAACTCGCCCATAGCTTCTGTTTACCATTTTGTTTCTTTCATCTTTTTGTATTGACATCCTTACCTATGATGCAGTGATTTCTTAGGTGCCCAGCGCAATCCCAATCCTTGAAGGCTGGGTTCGAAAATTGGCCTCGACCTCTTTGTACGCAGAGCGCTCGTGGCGATTTGGCTGAGGGCCGATGGGAGACCAAAAATCACGGTAAGCTTTTCTATCCGTGATTGATGCCTTTCTATGAAATGTTTTCTTTTTTTTTAGTTTACTTGATTTCCTCCTATCTTGGAGATAAAGCTATCATAAGGACGCCCCAAAATCGGATAAGGATAAGAAGAGAAGAAGGGTGTTGCCTTTTGATACTCCAAAGCCTAAAAAGATCTAGGCTCGTAAGTCAAAGAATGATACTGCCGCTCTGTCCGCCAACGTAGACCAAAAGCTACGAGATGAAGAAGAGGAGGGAGAAGATGCTGACTGTGAGCTGGTGGCTCAAAAGAGGGGAAGCGGCGAAGCTTCAAACGCAGCTGAACCAGTGACGGTTGAGGAGGCTCATCTTCGGACCGAGGAGATCTCGGAAGATGGTCCGAGCAATGTCCTGGAATCATCGGAGGCTGAAGATTTCTCACGTCATGATGAGCAATCAGTGGGTGTGCCTGAAGGGTCCAATTTCAAGGCCCTCCGAAAAGGAGAGAGTGCCCAAAGTGTCTTGCTTGGGGAAATAAATATTGATGATTCGCCGCTCCTCCCCACATTTTCTGAAGGGCAGTTTCAGGAGGCCCAGTCTATAGAGACCCCCCGGTGTAGGAACGGTCCATGAAAGGGTTGTCTTATTATGTGGTTGCTTCACGGGGGTCGATGATATTTTTGAACTGGATGTATCGATCATTTTTTATGAGGTTCAACGACTCCTAAACCAGGTAGATTTCAACCCCCGTTATTAGGTTCATGTTTTCTTTTATTTCCTTTTATCTGATTTCCTTCTTTTCTCCATAGGATGTGATGCTTCATCGGGAAGCATTTTCCAAATCCCGAGCTGAGCTGAACAGGTATGAGACTGATATAAAAAGGCTCATGGATTAAAGAGACGCCATCAAATTCCTTTATGTGCAAAAAGAAGAGGAGATCAGGGACCTCCGAGCTTAATTGGCAACAGCTCATAAAGAGCAGACCAATCTTATCGAGCACGTAATGTAAATTTGGGAGCTTGACATATCAACTCGATATTAGCAACCAACACTTAGATCTTGCAGGTTCAGTAGAAAGCTGAAAAGATTGAGCAGCTTTGAGAGGAGGCTGAGGTGCAAGAGGTAGAGACTTTGGGGTGGAAGCAGAACATGGACCGCCTTGCCTCGAAGAAAGATACCGCTCCAGCCCAGCTATCTTCAACCGAGCGTCAATTACAAAGCATGAAGGATGAGAGCTTGGTGATGATAGGCTATAATTAAGTATTTATTTGGTTATTATACTTTAATTTACTGCACTTTAGTTGAGTTTGCGCTTTAATCGCTAGTGTTTTGCACTAACAGTGTGTTTTATGCCTTGTAGGAGTGATTCCGAGCTATATAGATGTTATAAAATGAATTAAATTGATTTTGAACTTTGAAGTCTGATTAAAAGCCCAAGGAATTAAGTCGGGATCGTATTCGGGGATCAACGGATGATAAAACAACAAAACGAAGACTCGAGTAGGCATATTGCACACAGTCTAGTAAAATAATCATAACTTTTCTCTCATAACTGCATTTGGGATTCACAATATATGGTTAGAAAGCTAACGCAAAGGGATACAACTTTTATGTTTCACGTTTTTCCAAATTGCAAACTTAACAGGGTGAAAAACTGCGATTATGGTAGGACCACGACAGAACATTACCAAAGATTCAGAGGACCAGTCTGGCCGTGGTCTTGGCGTAACCGCGGTGGGACCGCGGTAGGAAGCAAAAATTTCAGGGACCAAAGTGTAAAACATGGGATTTTAAGCCCTAAACCCTATATTAAATGAATGAAGCCGGCCAAAAGAGAGGAGGGGACATATTTTGGACACAAATTAGACCTAAGGAGAAAAGAGACACTACTTTAGGGTTAGACAACACCCTTGCAGGCAAGAACACGCGAGGAACGAGGCAGGGAATTCTTCTACGAGTTTTTCCTTCCTCTTCCAATTTTTCATTGTTGGTTATGACTTTTAGTATTGTAGTTTTACATACCATTATGAATATATAATTTGTTATCTAGAGTTATGATAGAACCTTTTGTAGGATAAATTCTTGTTATGTTTGTATATAATTGAGCCATAGCCTTTCTCTATTTGTTCAACTACGTTTATATTCTGGTTGATTGAAGAGCTCTCAATTAGCTATGCCTATTTAGTATGCATAACTTGGGAGATATTGCATATATAGGTCATTGTTAAACAACAACACTCCCAAAGTAATGAGGGATCAATAACCGAGGGTTTAAAGGCGGGATTAAGGATAACGAAGCCTTGGGTGCGATCTGAAGTGAACTGTATTAAAAGCCAGCTAGCATAGCTCGGGAGAGTGCATCTAGTAAATTGTCGTAATTACTCAAGAGATATTTATGGTAATAAGAGTGCTCATGATCGGTAGAGAATACTTAGGCGAAATTATAGAAGACATAGCGGGAAGGATTCTGACAATTGGGGAAATCATAACTCTAGATTTCCTTAATCTTTTCTCTAACCCTCAATATCGCTAGTTGTTAATTTAATATTTTAATTCGTTAGTTAATTATTTAAACACAAAAATCTAAATATCTATAAGTTAGGAATTGTTCAAGCTTGTCTTCTTGGTGATAGTGAACAACTGTAGCTAAACCTTAGTTCTCTATGGGATTTGACTCCGGACTTGTAAACCGGATTATATTTGCAATGACCGCATTGCCTTTTTTATAAGTCATAGTTGGGCGTGATCACTTGACCCGAGCCAAGAAAATTGAAGAGCTTGAGACTCAGTTGGCCGTTGAGTTTGCAAAGGCCGCATCTGAAGCGGAAAGAGTAAAGGCCAATGTGGAGGCAGTCGTGGCCATTTACCGAGCCAATGTTGAACCCGCTAACACTCGAGAAATGGAAAATTTGTACGTTGCTCAGGTTTGATTATCCTGCATTGCCGAACATGCTTAGTACTAGTCTCAGAGAGATACTCTTAAAGAAATTCATGCTCGTGGTTTTGACCTCATGGCCGATATCGAGAATGCAAAAGTTCTAGATGCCAAAGCCGAAGCTTTGCTCTCTGATTATGATACTCCTAGAGTGCGAGCGGAACCGAGGGTGAAGAAGATGAAGATGCAGTCCCCGAGGAAGATTAGGCACTTAAAATGTTTTTTTTTTGATTTTTGTGTAAGAGGCAGAGTGGATTTTGTAAATATTTTTGCATATATGAATGATCCCTTTTCTTTCCGATTTTTATCCATTCTATTTTGTGAATACTCTGTCTTGATTTCCACCTCATATACTATATATTTTGTGACGTTTTTTAACTCATTTTGTTGTTTTAAGAAATTTATCATTTTTGTTTGTTTGTGTAAGGCCCCGTAAAAATCTTGTGCTTAAAACCTAGTAGCTCGTAGTGCCAAGGTCCGAATACGTGTTAGGAAGCTCGCCGCGGTTCGGACCCTTTTTACTGATTTTGCACTTAAAAATCAAAAGAATTGATTTTCCAGAAAATTGTCATTCTACGGTCCAGAATGCGGTCACAGATCAGCTATGCGGACCGCATTTCTGCCACAGAGTGAAGCAGAAAAATTGTCAAAATTGATGTTGAAAATGCGGTGCATTATGCGATCGCATAATCAGTATGCGGACCGCATAATCGTCGCATAAATTCCTCAAGGATTTGTAAAGGTCAATTCTGTGGTACAAAATGCAAATGCATAACAGGAATGCGGACTGCATTCCTATTGCAGACCTTCAGAGTTTTAGGGGCATTTTTGCGGTCCAATATGCGGACCGCATTTCGATTCTGCGATCGCAGAATGCGACCGCAAATTTTCTCGGACTTCTACTTTTCTAAATTTTAAAACCCGACACCTTTTCAATAAAACACCTCAACCCCATCATTTTAACAACCTTGCTGAACAAATTAAGAGAGAGGAAGAGAGGGTCTTAAGAGAGAAAGTCATCTTCTCCAAAATTTGGTTCTTCAAAACCATTCGGGCCGAGGAATTTCAAGCTTATCTTTATACCCCCTTTCCTTACAGGTAAAATCCCTAACTTCTCCTATTGAATTTCTGGTTTAAACTAAGAGGGGGAGTCTCATGCATTAGTCCTTGTAATAATGGTTGAAATCATGCATGCATTTCTATTAAAAACCTAAAATCTAGTAGGAGGAATTGGGTAGGGGTAAAGGAGTATTCAAAGGGGGCTTGATAACCTAGATGAGTTTGAGTAGCAATTGCGAACTTCAATTATAAGTTATGTGTATTAATTTGTGCACTATATTGACTTTGATAGATTTTTTGGTGAATTAGAAGTAGGAATTAGAAAGGAATCCAGCTTCAGGTATGTATGGCTAACTTTAACCTTTGTAAAAATGCCTTGTTTGGTGTCCGAATACTTGGTATGTGATATCTCCATGAATTAGTTGTGAACTTGAACTCTTGTGAGCAGGATGTGTTTACTTTTGTGAACTATTTGTGAATTCATGTAAATATTGTGCCTTATGCGTTGTTGGTTAAGACATCCGATATGATTGTGCAAGTAAATGGCAATAAACTAAGTTGTGATTGCGAATGTGTTATGTGTCAAGGACTGTGGAATAAATGATAGAGAGGAATCGTAGTTGGTGAAATTGAAATA
>MU727348.1:165297-175845 GCA_026770625.1 Nicotiana glauca
AAATGATAGAGAGGAATCGTAATTGGTGAAATTGAAATAACTGTGATAACATCCCTTGTGGATAGTCGTGGAAAACTATTGTTGTGATCTAAATGGTATAACGGGCTGTTGAAAAAGATGGAAATGGTATGAATAGTCACCTAAACCTTTTGTGAGTTGTGTTGCTATTGTTATTGGGAATTGTGGTTGTTGTTCTTAAAACTTGTTGTGGTTATCCTTGTAAATTATTATTGTTGTGGTATAGTTTTGTGAATTGTGATTGCTCGGTGGGATCGGGTTGCACACTGCAACACGAAGTAATAAGATGTGGGTTGTGGTGATAAGGGTGGCCGAGGTAATAAGGGTGGAAAGTGATCGATATCACTATTGAATTTAAAAATGAGAACATTGTGAAATTAAAAATGTGGAAATGATGATGGGGAAAGGAGAGTTTGTTAACTTGTTTGCCTTGATTGTCTTCCTTGTGTGTACTCAATTGTTGCTTCCTTTTATTGTTTATTACTTGTGTATGTCTTGAGGTTACTCAGGGTAATGTTTGTTACAACATACCAGTACAATTCAAATGTAGTGACGTCCCTTTTGCCGGGGGCGCTACATTCGTGTTATGGTTGTAGGAGGATCCACAGCAGGTACTCCAGCCCACCGATCGTATCTCCCCCTTCGTCTTCCATCAGTTTTTTTTTCTCGTGAGCCCCACTCCTCTCGGGGCCCTGCGTGGCTCAGGCCACTTGTGTCCGGAGTTTTATTTTGATTTTGTGTAAGGTATAGCTGGAGCCTTGTTACCGGCAAATACTGTATTATCCTGTTGTAATTTTAGAGGCTCCGTAGACAGCAAGTGTGGGTTGCGAACTTATGTACATATGTATTTTGTATATTGGGCGATGAAAGTTGTAAATCTCATTAAGGGACTATGTGTGTTTTGTGAAAATAGTGTTTTAAGTATAAGTGACTATTTACTTTGATTAATGGATAATGAAAAATACGGGGTACACGTGGGATAGTAAAGGCACCCAGGTCCGCTCGGCCGGGGGCTACCCGGTCGGGCGCCGGTCATGTCCCTCGAATTTCGGGCATGAAAAACTTGGTATCAGAGCCTATGGTTTTAAAGGAGTCCTAGGATGTCTCAGAGCCGTGTCTAGTAGAGCCCTACTTATTGGTATGAAGTCGACCACGTCTATAAGTGGAGGGCTGCATGGACATTTAGGAAATTCTCCCACTTCTTTGTTATTCCGTATCGTGCAGTGAAGTGAAATGTGAAAGTATCTATATCTAACTCGTGCTTTGTTCCGAACAATTTCAGTAATGGCACCTAAGAAGAGAGCTAGACTCGGCCTTAGGGCCAATGCCATAAGTGAGGCTATAAATCTAGTACCTGATGCCGTGGGCGAGAGTGACTCCCCGGTCTTGAACCTACCTAGCCCATCTGTCCCAGACCAGCATGTTCCTGTTCCTGCAACGGCAGAGGGTGCCACCACCCCTCCCACCGATATTCCTGATTCTGGCACCATCCAGCTCCTTGTCCCGAGGCTTCTGATGGGTACTTTAGAGGAGCCATCCGCATGTGACCCAGTTAGTGGCCGCTCAAGCCCAGAGATCCCAGGATGCTCCTGCATCCTCTAGAGGACAGGAAGGTTCAGGCAGTTCTAGAGTTAACCAGTTTTTGCGGCTAGCCCCTCCAGAATTCTCAGGCACAGATCCAGAGGCCGATCCGTAGGAATTCCTTGATGAAATGTATAAGACCCTCCGAGTGATGAAAGCTTCAGAGACAGAGGGAGTTGAGTTGGCATCATATAGGTTGAGGGGAGCAGCGTATTCATGGTTCGAGATGTGGGAGGACTCCCGCGGGGAGGGAGGACATCCGGCCAGATGGGATGAGTTTGTAGATGTGTTCATAGACCAGTTCTTGCCTACTGAGACAATAGCAGCCCGTTCCACTGAGTTTGAGACCCTCAATTAGGGCAGCATGACTGTTTGGGAGTACCACATGGAGTTCATGAGGTTGTCCAAGTATGCTCCTCAGTTAGTGTCGACCATGGCAGCTAGAGTTCGGCGATTTGTTCAGGGCCTTAGTCCCTTGGTAGTGAATGAGGCTGCTACAGCGGCCTTATACTCGGACATGAACTATGGAAAGATTGTGGGATTCGCTCAGGCCACAGAGGCTAGGAAATTAAAGATTCGGGCGGAGAGGGAGAATAGCAGTAGGGCCCGATCAGCGGGCCACTCAGGGAGATCAGCTCAGGGGAGAGGGTCGTCAGGGCCGTCCCAGTCATATGCTCAATCCTCAGTGAGCACACCACCATCTATGCACAGTTACCAGTAGAGCAACCGCATAAGACCAGGTTCAGACAGTAGGAGGCCCCATCAGTCCGGTCATTTGGGAGGGAGATCACAGCAGCAGGGGAGGGCTCCATGCCCCAAGTGTGGGAGATTTCATACAGAGACGTGCTACTTTGATATCCCGGTGTGTTTCAGATGCGGGGTGAGAGGTCACATTCAGCGAGACTGTCATGTGCCAAGTCAGGGCATGGGTAGGGGATCTGCTCAGTTATCCAGTTCTTCAGTCGCTACATCATCTGTACGTCCTCCAGCCCCGGTGGGATGTGGTGCAGTTAGAGGAGGAGCTCGTGGTAGAGGTGGACCCAGCCGGTTCTATACTTTGAGTGGTCGCCAGAGTGCAGAGGCTTCTCCAGATGTGGTCACAGGTATCTTGTCTGTTCAGGCCATTGATTGTTATGCTCTTATTGATCCGGGATCCTCTTTGTCTTATGTCACCCCATTCATTTCTTTACGCTTTGGGGTAGAACCCGAAAAGCTTCATGAGCCGTTCTCTGTATCGACTCCGGTTGGTGATTCTATCATTGTCGCGCGAGTTTATAAGAATTGTGTTGTTGCGGTGTGTGGTCATATTACTACGGCCGATCTTGTCGAGCTTGGAATGGTAGATTTTGATGTCATTATGGGAATGGAGTGGCTTTATGCATGTTTTGCCAAACTTGACTGCCGAACGAGAATCCTGAGGCTCGAGTTTCCTAATGAGCCAGTTACTGAGTGGAAGGGAAATTGTGTGGTGCCGAAGGGTAGGTTTATTTCCTACCTTAAAGCTTCAAAGATAATTGAAAAGGGATGTATCTATCATTTGGTTTGGGTGGCAAACACCACATCAGAAGTGTCTGCCCTCGAGTCCGTGCCGGTTGTGAATGAGTTTCTTGAAGTGTTCCCAGATGAGCTTCCAGGAATTCCACCAGATAGGGAGCTTGATTTCGGGATTGATGTATTGCCAGATACCCAACCAATATCTATTCCTCCATACAGAATGGCGCCAGCATAGTTAAGAGAGTTAAAGGAGCAGCTGAAGGATTTATTAGAGAAGGGGTTCATACGACTGAGTGTGTCACCGTGGGGTGCTCCGGTTCTTTTTGTCAGGAAGAAGGATGGATCACTCCAGATGTGTATTGATTATCGGCAACTCAACTGTCACGCCCTAAACTCGAGGGACATGACCGGTGCTCGACCGGGTATCCGCAGTCAAGCGGACCTGGGTGCCCATCCTAACCCATGAGCCACCCCTTGTTTTCCTTATTCAGTATTCCAAGAACTAGCCATACAATTAATTTAGATCACCCTTTTTCAAAACATACATACATAATAGTTAGTGAAATTACCAATTCGTTGTCCAACAAAAGAAACATGGATATACATAATCTTCTAACCCACATCCACTATCTACGGAGCCTCTAAAGATACAACGGGATAATACAATACTTGCCGGTAACAAGGCTTCGACTATACCTTACACAACAGCAAAATAAAACTACAGAGACAAGCGGCCTGAGCCACGTAGGGCCCCGAGAGGAATGGGGCTCACCAAAATAATTGAGGGAAGGCGAAGAGGGAGCTACGATCAGTGGGCTGGATTACCTGCTGCAGATCCACCTACAATCATGACACGAATATAGCGCCCCCAGCAAAAGGGACGTCAGTACACTTGAATTGTACTGGTATGTATAACAAACTTTGCGCCAAGTAAACTCAAGCCATAGAAAAATAAGTAACAGTAACAGAAACAACAATCAATTCCATAAAGAAAGAACAATCAGGCCAAACAAGTTTTACAAACTCTCCTGTTTCCCCTTCCACATTTCCACATCCATAGATTTCACATTTTTGCTCATATTTTCATTTTAACAGTGATTTTGATCACTTTCCACCCTTATTACCTCGGCCACCCTTATTACCTCGGCCACCCTTATCACCACAACCCGCACCTTATTACTTCGTGTTGCGGCGTGCAACCCGATCCCACCGTACATTTTCAATTCACAAACAATCACAACAACAACAATGAACAATTCACAAAGATCACAGCAACACTTCTTGAGGAATAGCAACAATAATTTTACAAGTGTTTCCATAACCATTAATACTATTTTCGTCATCTTCCACAATTCACAGTGTTTCACGTTACAACAATACTTGCCCACAATAAGCCACAGATGTTAATATCACAATTATTTCAGTTGCATCACTTACAATTTCCTTACATCATTTGTTTTTCATCTAATACCACATATCATAATCCCAACCATGCAATCACACAAATTTCACAAATTACCCACGTGAATGTTACATACCAAACATTGCACACTAACGAGGCGATTTTACAAAGTCAATGTTAGCCATACATACCTGGAGTCGAATTCCCTTTTTAAACTCCTGTTATCAGTCACCAAGCAATCTAGCCACGTCAATCTAGTTTACAAATTAACACATATTTCTTAGAATTTGAAATTCACAACTACTATCCGAGTTTATTTAGGTTATCAACCCTTCTTTACACAATTATTTACTCCTTCCCAACTAATCTTACTAGATTTTAGGTTTTAATAAACCTGCATGATGTTTCAACCCCTATTATCAACAATTAATGCATGAGACTTTACCTCTCTCAGTAAATTCGAAAGTCAATGAAAATGGGGTAGGGATTTTACCAGTAGAAATGGAGATAAAGACACTTGCTTTAAAATTTCCCGGACCAGATTATTTGAGGAACAAATTTTGAAGAAAAATGAACCTTCTCTCAAGAACCCCTCCTCCATCTCTCTTATTTTGTTCAGAAAATACAGTTAAAATGAGGGGTTAGGGTGTTATATTAGAAAGGGGGTCGGGTTTTAAATTTTAGAAAATAGAAGTTCGAGTAAGATCTGCGGTCACACTATGCGACCGCATAATTGGAATGAGGTCCGCATATTGGACCGCAGAACTGACCCCAAATCACTGGACATCTCTGCCTGGGTATGCGGTGGAAATGCGATCCGCATTTTCAACATCAACTTAGACCAACTCTCTGGTTCACTATGCGGCAGGAATATGGTCCGCATGTCGATTATGCGGTCGCATAATAGACCGCATTTTCAACATCAACTTAGACCAACTCTCTGGTTCACTATGCGGCAGGAATACGGTCCGCATAGTTGATCTGCGACCGCATTCTGGACCGCATAAATGACAATTTTCTGGAAAATTGATTCTTTTGATTTTTAAAGGATTAGGTCACTACCAAGGGTCCGAACCGCGGCTCGAAAGCTCGCCGCAAAGAATTCTACACATTCCTAACACATATTCGCAGTCGACACCAAGAGTTACTAAGTTTTGAGACCAAAAATTGTTTACGGGACCTTACATTCTCCCCCACTTAAAATCATTCGTCCTCGAATGAGGATTTTTTTTTTTTGAAAATCAGCTGGTTTTGAAAGACATGATATGAAGACTCTCGAAATTTTCAGTAACTCCCACATCCTAGAAAAATTTTACCAGAGTTTCCTTTGTAATATGGACATATCCACCTGTCAGAGAGCCCCCGAAACATATTCCCAAGCACCATTACACAATTACAACTATCTCTACAGCTTATACACAATTCATTACCTCAACAATTGCACATGTTCCATCACTTGCTACATTTTGCACATAAACTAGTTACTTCAATGAGCCCCACATAATTTAATCGCTTCAACATACTACATGCATATAAATAAGCCATTATCAATCTATACCACCATTAGTTATTTACTTATCACATGAGTCTTTGTAAGATTCCCATTTACCAAAAAGGAAGTTCACATGATTCGAGACAGTCACAACACACATAATCATTACACAGCTTGGGGAATTTCAAGAGTAAAGCATTTACGAAAGAACCAATTTGAACACAGTATTAGTTTTGTTTTAGAGATAAGGGTTCGCACGATTTCTACTAGACTTGCTCAAATAGATGGGGGTATTTTTCCTTCATTTCTTTTTCTGCTTCCCACATGGCTTCCTCAACTTGTTGACTTCGCCATAACACTTTAACAGAGGCAACTTCCTTATTTCTCAACTTACGGACTTGCCTATCAAGAATGGCAACTGGAACTTCTTCATATGACAAGTCTTCATTAACCTCGATAGTCTCGACTGGCACGATGGTGGATGGATCTCCAACCACTTTCTTCAACATGGACACATGGAACACCGGGTGTACTAATGACATTTCAGGAGGCAATTCCAGCCTATAAGCCACCTGCCCTACCCGTTGAGCGATCCGATACGGTCCGACATACCTAGGACTCAACTTTCCTTTCTTCCCGAATCGCATGACTCCCTTCATAGGAGACACCCTCAAGAACACCCAATCATCAACTTGAAATTCCAAATCTCTTCGGCGAACGTCCGCATAGGATTTCTGGCGACTCTGAGCAGTTTTCATCCGTTCCTGGATGACTTTAACTTTCTCCATAGCCTGGTACACAAGATCAGGCCCTAGCAATTCTGCTTCACCTACTTCAAACCACCCAATTGGAGACCTACACCTTCTTCCGTACAATGCCTCAAACGGGGCCATCTGAATGCTAGCATGAAAGTTGTTATTGTAAGAAAATTCTATAAGTGGTAAGTGGTCATCCCAATTACCTTTGAAATCCAATACACAAGCCCGCAACATATCCTCAAGCGTCGGAATAGTCCGCTCGGCCTGACCGTCGGTCTGCGGATGGAAAGTTGTGTTGAGGTTCACCTGAGCACCCAAACCTTGCTGAAATTTCTTCCAAAAATTAGCTGTGAACTGGGCCCCTCGATTCGAGATAATAGAAAGTGGAGTGCCATGAAACCTTACTATCTCCTTAATATACAACTTAGCATATTGTTCTGCAGTATCGGTGGACTTGACTGGCAAGAAGTGAGCTGATTTGGTGAGTCGATCCACTATTACCCAAATTGAGTCGAACTTGCGCTGAGTGCGAGGTAACCCTACCACGAAATCCATGTTGATCATCTCCCATTTCCACATTGGTATTTCCATAAGCTGAGTTAACCCACCAGGCCGCTGATGCTCAGCCTTCACTTGCTGACAGTTCGGACATTTAGATACAAAGTTTGCCACACCCCTTTTCATACCGTTCCGCCAATAAATCTCCTTGAGACCATGATACATTTTCATAGAACCTGGGTGCACAGAATACCTGGAATTATGAGCCTCCGCCATCACCCTCTCCCGAAGCTTATCCACATCCGGGACACATAGCCTACCTTGACACCGCAATACACCATCCTCACCGCCGAGTGAAAATGCCGAAGTCTTGTTATTCAAAACTGCTTCCTTCATCTGAGCCAATGTTGGATCCATAAACTATTTTTCCTTGACCTCCGCTATGAGAGACGATTCTGCTCTATTATGCACCACAACATTCCCCTCATCTGATGTCGATAAGTAAACTCCTAAGCTGGCCAATTGGTAAATCTCCCGGGCCAAGGGCTTGTGATCCACTCCCAAATGAGCCAAAATACCCATAGATTTTCGACTGAGAGCGTCGGCCACCACGTTTGCCTTCCCTGGATGGTACAAAATGTTCATATCATAATCCTTGAGCAATTCTAACCACCGTCGCTGCCTTAAATTCAGTTCCTTCTGCTTGAACAAATACTGGAGACTCTTGTGGTCTGAGAACACATCCACATGGACCCCATAAAGATAATGCCGCCATATTTTCAAAGCAAACACAACTGCCGCAAGCTCCAAATCATGCGTCGGAAAATTCTTCTCGTGATTCTTGAGCTGCCTCAAAGCATACGCTATAACCTTCCCATGTTGCATCAACACACATCCCAAACCAACCCTGGAGGCATCGTAATAAGCCACCATAAAAAATAAGTATCATTTGCCTCGGATAGATGATTTGTTCGACCAATTGCAAGGTGCAAGATTCTTCTCCAAAATTGATCTACGGTCGGGATATCACCAACTGAACATTAGGGAGCAGGATATTCCCAAGACCCCTTTAAGAACTCGCTATGGTCACTTTGAATTCTTGGTCATGTCTTTTGGGATAACCAACGCCCCAACAGCTTTTATGGATCTTATGAATCGGGTCTTCAAGCCATTTCTAGACTCCTTCGTGATTGTTTTCATTGATGACATCCTTGTTTATTCGCGAAGCCGGGAGGATCATGCCTATCACCTAAGGGCAGTTTTGCAGACTCTTCATCAGCACCAGTTGTACGCTAAATTCTCAAAATGTGAATTTTGGTTGGAGTCCATCACTTTTCTGGGTCATGTTGTTTCCAGGGAGGGGATTTAGGTGGACCCCTAGAAGAGTGCAGCGGTGAAGGATTGACCTAGACCCATGACCTCGATGGAGGTTCGTAGCTTCTTGGGTTTAGTCGGGTACTGTCGGAGGTTTGTGGAGGGATTCTCTACCCTCGGCTCCCTATTGACTAAATTTACGCAGAAGGCACTTAAGTTCCAATAGTCCGACGCTTGTGAGAGAAGTTTTCAGGAGTTGAAGTCAAGGTTGACCTCGACATCGATATTGGCCTTGCCAGAAAGGAACGGAAGAATTTATGGTCTATTGCAAAGCTTCCAGGGTCGGTTTGGGGTGTGTATTGATGCAGCGTGGGAAGGTTATAGCGTATGCTTCAAGGTAACTCAAGAATCACGAGAAGAATTACCCGACACATGATTTGGAGCTTGCAGCAGTTGTATTTGCCTTGAAAATATAGCGGCACTACCTTTATAGGGTCCATGTGGATGTGTTCTCAGACCACAAGAGTCTCCAATATTTTTTCAAATGGAAGGAGTTAATTTGAGGCAGCAGCGGTGGTTATAATTGCTTAAGGATTATGACATGATCATCTTATACCATCCGGGTAAAGCGAATGTTGTGGCCGACGCCCTCAGTCAAAAATCCATGGGTAGTTTGGCTCACTTGGGGGCGGATCAGAGGCTCCTAGCTCGGGAGGTCTATTAGTTGGCCAGTCTTGGGGTTTGCATTTCGACCCCAAATGAGGAGGAAGTTATGGTGCATAATAGAGAAGAATCATCGCTTGTAGAGGAAGTCCAGGAAAAACAGTTCATCGATCCAGCATTGGCACAAATGAAGGAGGTAATTGTAAACAACTAAACTTTGGCATTTTCACTCGACAGCAATGATGATGTGCTATGATGTCAAGGAAGGCTATGTGTTCCAGATGTGGATAACCTTCAGGAGAGAGTAATGGCGCAGGCTCATCATTCTAGGTATTCGGTACACCCGGGTTCTACGAAAATGTATCACGATCTCAAGGAAATTTATTGGTGGAATGGTATGAAGAGGGGTGTGGCTGACTTTGTATCTAAATGTCCAAACTGTTAGCAAGTAAAAGTTGAGCATCAGCGGCCCGGTGGATTAACCCAGCTTATGGAAATACCAATGTGGAAGTGGGAGATGATCAACATGGATTTCATGGTAGGATTACCTCGCACTCAGCGAAAGTTNAAGAGAGGGTCTTGAGAGAGAAAGTCATCTTCTCCAAAATTTGGTTCTACAAAACCATCCGGGCCGGGGAATTTCAAGCTTATCTTCATACCCCCTTTCCTTACAGGTAAAATCCCTAACTTCTCCCATTGAATTTCTGGTTGAAATTAAGAGGGGGAGTCTCATGCATTAGTCCTTGTAATAATGGTTGAAATCATGCATGCATGTCTATTAAAAACCTAAAATCTAGTAGGAGGAATTGGGTAGGGGTAAAGGAGTATTCAAAGGGGGGTTGATAACCTAGACGAGTTTGAGTAGCAATTATGATCTTCAATTATAAGTTATGTGCATTAATTTTTGCTCTATATTGACGTTGCTAGATTTTTTTGGTGAATTGGAAGTAGGAATTAGAAAGGAATCCAGCTTCAGGTATGTATGGCTAACTTTAACCTTTGTAAAATCACCTTGTTTTGTGTCTGAATACTTGGTATATGATATCTCCATGAATTAGTTGTGAAGTTGAACTCTTCTGAGCAGGATGTGTTTACTTGTGTGAACTATTTGTGAATTCATGTAAATATTGTGCCTTATGCATTGTTGGTTAAGACATCCGATATGATTGTGCAAGTAAATGGAAATAAACTAAGTTGTGATTGCGAATGTGTTATGTGGCAAGGACTGTGGAATAAATGATAGAGAGGAATCGTAGTTGGTGAAATTGAAATAACTGTGATAACATCCCTTGTGGATAGTCGTGGAAAACTATTGTTGTGATCTAAAT
>MU727348.1:183178-195223 GCA_026770625.1 Nicotiana glauca
AAGTGTGGGTTGCGAACTTATGTACATATGTATTTTGTATATTGGGCGATGAAAGTTGTAAACCTCATTAAGTGACTATGTGTGTTTTGTGAAAATGGTGTTTTAATTATAAGTGACTATTTCTTTTGATTAATGGATAATGAAAAATACGGGGTACGCGTGGGATAGGAAAGGCACCCAGGTCCGCTCGGTCGGGGGCTACCCGGTCGGGTGCCGGTCATGTCCCTCGAATTTGGGGCGTGATAGTTTGTGAATCTGAAACTTAAGCGATTTGATCGGAGTTTAACCAATATAGTCTCTATCATCGAGAGCGTACTTGCTCTAAATCGCGGTAGAAAAATCCCTTAGGTTTCGTTTGAGAGAGGGAGGATCCTCAAACCCAAAAAATATAATGGCCCTTATGCTCTTTGAATTGGGCCGATATGGCCTCAAAAGAGTGGCTTCTTCCATTTACGGCTTAAAAAGATTAATCATATAAGAATTTGTTATGCCTTAGCACAAGGTAACTCGGTACCCATTAGGATTCTCGAGGGTTAGAGTTATCAAAAAGTTTGTTATGCCTTAGCATAAGTTTGTTCGAGTTCGAACAATTTAGTACCCCTTAAGGTTTTTGAGGGTTGATGTTATCGAAACCCTTCATAATTTTGCCAATGGTAGCCTTGTTTAACTGGTTTTGTGAAAATATTTGAAGTCCTGTTTTGTTGTGGAATTCCCACGTCTCTGAATTGTGTTAGTTCGCCCGTAGAATTTGACTTGAGATTTACCCTTTGGGATTGTTTTTCAATATTACTTCGAACTTGTTTGAAGTATTAGTCCCCGAGCGGGATGGCCGTGGCCTATAAAATTGAGAGTTGACTTTACAAGGTCCTATGATTTTGAAGTTCAGTAATTCGAGAAGGTCAATTTTTTGATGGTAGTCCCCGAGTAAGGGGTTAATCGCCCGAGCTTTAGTTACGATTGGCTCTTGAGCCGGTTTTCGCAATAGATCGTAAGTATGAAATTGTAAAGTAGAAATTTCACTAAGGCATGGAACATTTGTAAAAGGTACTTCTTTAAATAGATTGTTAATACGTACATGTTTTGCCATTTAGGGCTCGAGTAATCTACACGGCACAAGTTCCTTTGACCGTTGGCCTTTTACAAAATTTTCATATGGAGGTTGATTGTAAAGAAGCTTCGGATACTATTGAATTATCCCTAGGTAGCACAAATAATTGTTGCCTCATTAAAAACCTTGCCGAAAAAATGTATTTGGGATAAAAACCAATATAAGGGAAAAAACTGCAACGCGTGCTTTAAAACCTAAGGACTTCGTGTTGGAGAGCTTCTCGACGTCTTCGATCGAACACCTGAAATAAGTTAGTGTTGAATACAAATGAAAAGGGAGAAAGTCGTAACTTAGCAATAATATCGTTTGAGGATTGATATGTTCCAATTATTTGGCAATTGTTCACCCTCTATTATACCAAGTTTGTAAGATCCCTTTTCGATAACATCGAGGACCTAATATGGCTCTTCCCAATTCCGGCGAGCTTCCCTTTGTTCGGGTTTTGAGTGTTGAGGGTGATTTTCCTCGGAACTAAGTCCCCAATTTGAAAGTGGCGAAGATTGGCTCTTCGATTGTAGTATCTTTCGATATGCTGCTTTTGTGTTGCCATTCTAATGAGGGCGGTTTCCCGTTTTTCAGATAACAATTCGAGGCTTGTGTTCATAGCCTCGTGATTTGACTCTTTTGTTGTATATCGAAACCTAACACTAGGTTACCCGACATCGACCGGGATCAAAGCTTCGGTTCCATACACTAAGGAAAATGGTGTTGCCCCTGTGCTAGATTTTGACGTTTTTCGATATGCCCAAAGAACTTCTGGTAAAACTTCTCTCCATTTCCCTTTTGCGTCATTCAATATTTTCTTTATATTCAAAATGATGTTCGTGTTTGTTGATTCGGCATGTCTGTTCCTGTTAGGATGATATGGCATTGACAATATCCTTTTTATTTTTTTATCATCGATGAACTTTGTTACTTTGCTACCGAGAAGCTATTTTCCATTGTCGCATACAATCTCGGCAGGTATCTCAAATCGGCATATGATGTGATCCTAGATGAAATCTATAACTTCTTTTTCTCTGACTTTCTTGAAATTCTGTGCTTCAACCCACTTAGAGAAATAGTCAGTCATCAATAAAATGAATTTAGCTTTACCTGGGGCCGATGGCAGTGAACCAATGATGTCTATCCCCCAAATCATCAATGGCCACGGGGATAGTACTGAATAAAGTTGCTCTCTAGGCTGGTGGATCATCGGCACAAGCCTTTGGCATTTGTCACATTTTCAAATGAATTCCTTAGTGTCTTTTTCCATATTGATCATGTAGTATCCCGCTCTGATGACTTTGCGGACCAATGATTTAGCGCCGAAATAGTTTTTGCAAGTACCTTTCTAAATTTCTCGTAGAACGTAGTCCGTATCTCCCGCGCCTAAACATACTGCCAATGGTCCATCGAACATCCTTCTATAAAATGTTCCATCTTCGGCCAATGTGAATCATGCGGCCTTTGTTTGAAGGGTCCTTCATTCCTTAGGATCCGATGGAAACTTCCCGCTTTTTAGATACTCGATATATTTATTTCTCAAATCCCCAGTTAGTTTTGTGAAGTTTATTTTGGCATGGCCATCTTCGATCACTGACCTAGAAAGTTGTACGACAATGGTCAAGCTTAGTTCATTATCTTCGATCGACAACCCCAAAGTTGCGAGGGCATCCTCCTCGCCATTATGTTCCCGAGGTACATGTTTTAGAGTCCATTCTTTAAATAGATATAGAGACACTTGTAACTTGTCTAAGTACATTTGCACCCGAACCTCAAAAGTTTTTTTATTGACCTGATTTACCACAAGTTGGAAGTCACACTTGGCCTCGATGATATCGGCTCCCAAGCCTTTCACTAGCTCGAGACCCATAATCATGGCCTCATACTCGGCCTAATAGTTAGTTAATTTTGATGTTTTGATAGACTGCCTAATCGTATTTCCTGTGGGTGGCTTCGAAATGATGACTAGCCTGGACCCTTTCACATTTGAACCAGCATCTGTGAAAAGGGTCCATACCCTCGAGGATGTACCCGATTTTAGCAATAGTTCCTTTTTGACATTGGGTACGAGGGTTGGTATGAAGTCGACCACAAAGTCAATTAAGATTAAGACTTGATGGTCATTCGGGGTTGATACTCGATATCGTACCCACTGATTTCGACAGCTCATTTGGCACTGCGGCCTGAGAGATCTGGCTTGTGCAGAATGTTGCAAAAGGGGTAGGTGGTTACAACACAGATAGGATGGCATTGAAAATAAGGTTTTAATTTCCTAAACGCGCTTATTAGAGCAAGTGCTAATTTTTCTAAGTGTGGGTACCAGGTTTCGGCCTCACCTAAAGTTCGGCTAACAAAGTAAACTGGAAATTGCGTACCTTGATCTTCTCGAACTAGGACACCACTTACTGCGATCTCTGGGACAGCCAAATATAAGTAGGTTGCTCATCCTCTTTCGGAGTATGAAGCGATGGTGCGCTCGAAAGACACTGCATTAACTCTTCCAATGCCTGTTGGGACTTCGGGGTCTAGGTAAAGTTGCTCTTCTTTTTGAGAAGTTAGAAGAACCTATGGCTTCAATTCGACGACCTCGAGATGAACTAGCGTAAAGCGGATATCCCCATTGTTAATCTTTGTATGGCCTTAACGTTGTCCACGACTGTGATGTTTTTGATTCCCTTGACTTTATTGGGGTTGATCTCGATTCCCATATTTGACACCATAAAGCTGAGGAACTTGACTAAACCGACCCCAAAAGCACATTTCTCGTGGTTGAGCTTAATGGTGTATCTTCTCAATATGTCTAAGGTTTCTTTCAAATGTGTCAAATGGTCCTATGCGCGTATGGACTTAATTAACATGTCATTAATATATACCTCAATTGATTTACCTATTCATTTTTTGAACATTCGGTTTACTGGGCATTGATAAGTAGCACCGGCATTTTTTTAGCCCAAATGGCATTACAGTATAGCAATAAGTATCATACTTAGTGATAAATGAAGTATTTTCCTGGTCCTCCGGGGATAAATTAAGTCATTTTTCTGGTCCCGGATGTACCCTATTTTGAGAAGTTTGGTTACCTCGTCCTTGATCAACGCATGCTTTACCTCGGACTGTAGCCTTCTCTTTTGCTTTACTGGCCTAAACTTCGGGTCCAAACTCAATCGATGAGTGGTGATCTCTGGTGGGATCCCCGTCATGTCAAGGTGGGACCAAGCAAAACAATCCATATTTTTAATAAGGAATTTAATGAGTTTTTCCCTATGCTCGGAAGTTAACCCAGTGCCCTGGTATACCTTTCGATTGGGAGAATGCTCGATTAGTATAACTTGTTCCAACTCTTTGACTGTTTGTGTCATCGGAATCATCGAGGATTATGAAAGTTTGAGGTATCATGCAATCATCATCCTCGATATTTTACTGTTATTCCGATCTGGTCGAAGCTGGCGACTATGGTTGCTATTTGACCTTCTGGTTTTCCCTTGATTCTAGTCCATTTGTTGAAGTCAAAGTCGATACAGGTATCATCTCATCGATTTCAAACATCTCTTTGGCTGCTAGTTGTTCTCCGTACACCATTTTGACTTCTTCCAGTGTTGAAGGTACTGTCCTCATATTAAGAATCCAAGGTCTTCCGAGCAGCGCATTATACCTCATATCACCTTCGATCACGTGGAACATTGTTTCTTGGATGGTTCTGGCCACGTTCACTAGCAACATGATTTCCCCTTTGGTGGTTTCACTCGCCATGTTGAAACTATTGAGCACTCGAGGTGTAGGCACAATTTGATCCTGAAGGTCGAGCTACTCCACGACCCTCGAACGAATAATATTCGTCGAGCTACCTGGATCAACCAACCCACGTTTAACTTGAATTTTATTCATAAGGATAGATATTACCAGTGCGTCGTTGTGATGCTATTTGATCCCTTCTACATCCTCATCGTTGAAAGATAAGGTGTCTTCTGGTAATAGTCCCAGGCGCGCTTCTCCCTTGTGATTGTAACTTTGATACGTTTAAATGTCGGACCCTAAGGGATATCAACCCCGCCAACAATCATATGAATAATGTGTTGTGGTTCCTCTTGTTCATTTTTCCTATTTGCATCCCTATCTCTTATGTGATTTTTTGCTCGGTCACTCAAGAACTCTCGAAGGTCACCCTCATTGAATAAGAGAGCTACCTCCTCCATTAACTGTCTATAGTCTTCGATTATGTGACAATGGGTTCCATGGTACATGCACATTTTATTTGGATTCCTTTGAGCTAGATCAGTTTGTAGGGGTCTGGGCCACATACTATCTTTAATTCATCCAATGGATGCGATACAATACCTGCAGCATCGACGCTGAAGTTGTACTCTAATAACCACGGTGCTTCCTTAGGGACAACGTGTTAATCAAAGCCATTCTTACTCCTGATCCCTCAAGAATTTTGACCTCGATCATTCCTTCGATCATTTCAAACGAGATAATATTTCGGTCTGTTGTTTCTTCGATCTACACTATATTGTTGGTATCGATCTCTGTTCGATCGGGGCTCTCTGTCGATGTCTCTTTGAACCCTACCTTCGGACCTGTTTGGGTAAACCGAACCGGATGGAGCTCCCAACTGGTCATGCTCGAATCTAATCTTTGATTGGTATCGATTATGCATATCGGCCCAGGTCACTGCTGGATATTCAATCAAATTCTGCTTTAGTTGACGTGATGCTATTGAACTTCGCTCGTTCAAAGCCTGAGTAATGGCTTGGATTGCCCAATCATCAGTAACCTAGGGTAGGTCCATGCATTCCATCTGAAATCAAAATACAAATTCCCTTAGCATTTCATTATCCTTTTGTCTCACTTTGAAGAGGTCAGACTTACTGGTCGCGACCTTTATTTCTCCGGCGTGTGCCTTTACGAGTGAGATGGTGAGCATGGCAAAAGAATCGATTGAATTGGGCGGCAAATTATGGTACCATATCATTGCCCCCTTCGATAAAGTTTCTCCAAATTTTTTCAGCAAAATAAATCAATCGCATCATCTTCTAAGTCATTTCTCTTTATTCTGTATGTGTACGAATTGATGTGTTCATTAGGATCGATGTTTCCGTTGTACTTGGGGATGTTCGGCATACAAAACTTCTTAGGAATGGGCTTTAGAGCTACACTTTGAGGAAAAGGCTTTTGTACAATATTTTTCGAATCCAAACCCATTAGTATCGGGGGTGCCCCCAATATTTGGTCAACTCGTGAGTTGCACGTTTCTACCTTTTTGTCATTAGCCTCGATTTTCTATTCACCCGATTCTATATGTTTAGTGAGCTCTTTGAGCATCTTCATGACAGCGGGGTCAGTCCCTGATCTATTATCGTTCAACTTCTCCCATACAGGTTCGACCCTATAAACAACATCTTGTGATGTATAGAGTTTGATCCCGCTTGGTGCCCGATTTTAGGGTTGCTCTATTGCAACATGCTGAGTTTGTAACATTTCAAATATCATATGAAGTACAATCTCTCCTTCTTCACCGATCTGTGCATTCTGATCGGCTGCCCGGGCATCTCTGTGAATGCTATTCTCGGGGTTGGCGCCTAAATCTCTGTGGATCACAACACGAGAATTGACATCGATTGGATTTACGGCCTGTGGTCCATCAGGATTGATACGAGGTACTTCATTTCTCGGGGCGACTATGTGCTCTTTCTCGCCATGAAGACAAAGGCCAGTGTGAGTGGGCACTGCTTGAGTGTTTGACATGTTGATTCCTGAAATCAAAGACACTTACAAGAGCAAGTTTAAAAGCAGTGTTTGTTATGAGGATTAATACTAGGCAATCACTATTATCCTTAGTCCCACGATGGGTGACAAGCTGTTTACTCTAAAAACTGGATAACAATTAAACTTATAATGTGATTTTAAAGATATATGATTTCACCTAATACCTATCGATAAACGTAAAAATAAATGATGTAAATTGACAATAAGACAAAGCAAACCAGTGTTTGGTCAATGCCCTCGAGATAATGAACTCTCGAGCTTGGCAAAGTAAGAAAAGTTAAAGAGCGGAAAGTTGATGAGCAAAGATAGAAATATTATATTGATTTGATATTCGTGAATATAGGTTTTTTACAAATGATGGGAACCCTTCTTTATATACTAAAAGAATCCTAATTATAGTACAATTTTAACTATGGAAGTAAATCCCATGATTGGTACAAATAACCGCCCCTGATTTGATCTGTTTTTAGATTTCTGCCGCGATCTTCGACCGGTTACGGATATCTTGCCTTTCCGATATTACATTTCACTTGACGTCGGTCATACTTAGTCTCGATTGCTACTGGTCACGGTCCCGACGGACACCTCGATTATTGAACTCGACACCTCGTCTTCATGCTATAGCCCGATCCATTACGGGGTTGACCCTTAATGTGATCCCCTAGTATCAATTAATTAGCAAATCGGGCTTGCCCGATTTTGACCATATACAAGGTGCTAAGTGACTGTTATTTTCTTGTACTTCTGGACCAAGCTGTCACCTGCTTCGTCTCCTCCCCAGGGCGTTAGGGTTGTAATTGTGAGGCCATTATTATGCTTATTTACTTCGATTCCAATAATATCAAGATTTCACAAGAAAATATCTTTCTTCTCTCGCTAGTTTTTTGATATCATGCACACATTTTGTTCCAACGTTGTTGCGAAGAAGAAATTTTCGCAAGACTGTTAGTTTCATTCCCAGACTCCATTTTTAATATGTTAAAGTGGCACTATGGTTTAGTTAAACTATCAACTATAAACAAATTTAGAAAGAAAAAAAAAAAACATGACACTCCATGCATTCCAATTTATATGGCAACCTTCCTTTTTTAGTTTAAAGAATGATTTTTTTTAAGAAAATAATAAAACTTACCGCCATTTTACATTTAGTGACACAACTTATAGGTGTTATACTAATTTTATGACATATTTAAGACAATAAAATTTAAAAGTCTTATCTTCACCCAAGGGTTATGATTTTGTTAAAATGACTAGCTTTAAAATTATGATTTTTTTAAAAAAAAATTGTGCTCGATCAAATTTTATCATCCCAATTGAAACGAAGGAAGTGACTGAAATTCTTAATGGCTTTCAAGTGATTTATGACCTGTTAAGAATGGCCTACATATCTTAGTGCAATAACGTTTGCTGGAAGCTTACCGATCGCGTGATCATGAAGCAAATTACTTGATATCCTGTGATCTTACGGGACCAATCAAAATAAAACAGAGGAAGACACGGCGGCTCAACGGATCTGGTGGCTTTAGGCGAAATAATATTCGGAGGCCCTTAAACTTAAAAAAAGTGGTGTACTATCGGATGTTGAGATCCAGAATTCAAAGTGAAAACTTTCTATTTGGCTATCATCATAAACAAGAAAAAGAAATAAACGTACATAACGTAATAACTTAAGTTTTAAGCATTGACGGTGTCAAATATATTTACTCCTTCTAATCAAATTAAACAATAATCGTAGTTCATTCTATTGAGTAGCACTTTTTAGTGAATATCTAAAATAAATTGTAAATAAACTAATACAATATGTCAAATTACACTAAAAGAAAACTGGTGCATGAATGCTTTTGTGTTCATGCAATTTCAGAGTATATTATAAAAGAAATTCATTATGTTGCATATAGAAAACTTAATTCCTATATAAAAAGGAAAAAGATAAGATTTAAGAGTGAAGCAAATATACTAATTAATGAGGGGAAAAATTATCATAATTTATAAATTTATTGGTAAAATAAAATAACTTCAATCAAGTAGCAAAAAAATATATTGTAATACTTTTCTTTATACTAATTATTTACATAAACTGTGAGTATATAATAATAATAATAAAAACAATAATAAGGAGAATTTAAAATAAATTTGAGGCCTCAAAATTTTGGAGGCCTAAGGCAATGGCCTAAGTGCCCAAAGCGTTAGAGCCGCCCCTGAGAAGACAATATTTACAACGTCTCTGAATTGTATGATTGGAGATGAATGTCTACTCCATGTGTATCGCGAATGTAAGTGCACTTCCTAGAAAAAATAATTTTGTCGAAAAATATTGTACTACATGTAGGACCCATTAAAAAAATGAAACAAAGAAAAAAATGAAAAAGTTGCAAGAAGTCAAAAAGGGTGGCTGAAATTTGTTACATGCGGCTGGAAAAAGTTGCAAAATTGCAACAAGTAACAAAACGTGCTTTGACAATGGCAGTCCGATTCTCTATAAATAGCATGTTTCATTTCTCTATTAAACAAATCAAAAATATTGAGAGAAGCATAAAGTAGTGAGAGTAATCCACAAAGCAGTGAGAGTAATCCACAGATTATTGTCTGTGAGATAAGTAGTGAGTGGTAGTAATATTGTAGTGAGCTATTTTAAATAAAGAGTTGATCACGCCCAACTATGCCTTACAAAAAGGACAATGTGGACGTTGCAAATATAACCCGAGTATTACGCCCAGGGTCGAATCCACAGAGAATTAACCTATTAATTACTATTTTCAGAACCACTAACTCTTCAGAACCATCTTTCTAAATATTTGAATCACAGTTGATGGTTTCTTTAGTAACTAATTTTGCAATTAAATTAAACAGCTGTAAACTAAAACGCTAAGGTTGTAAACAATAATGAGAAAAAGTTAAGGCAATGATTTCCCCTATTGAAGGAATCCCTTCTGTTTATGCTCATACAAATTTACCAACACATCTCTATCAATCATGAACGCTCATCTTACCGTAAATCTCTCCAAGTAATCACAGTAATTTACTATTGCACTCTCCCGAGAAACACTAGCTTACTTTAGTTAGCACAATTCACTTTAGATTATACCCAAGGCTTCGTTATCCCTAATCCCGCCTTTAAACCCGCAATTATAGATTCCTCTTATAATCTAGGAGTGGTGTTGTTTAACAATAACCTAAATATGCACTCTTTTCCAAGTTATGCACACTAAATAGGCAGAGCTAATTGAGGATCCTGTCAATTAACTACAACAAACACGATGTTGAACAAATAGAGATTAAACTAGCAATTTGTATTCACATAAACAAGAAGTTCATCCCCCAATTGGTTCCATCAAAACCTTAGACAAGGGATTTAGCTACTCATGGCTATGGGTAAACAAACTAAAATAAGATTCCTCATAAACTAGCAATAAAATCAAAGAAAAGAAGAAAGATGTTTTGGGTGATCTCTCACAGTTGTTTTCCTTGCCAAAATAATCTCAAAAACAATACATGCCTCTTTTGGGCGAAGTATAATGTTTAATATAGGGTTTAGGTCTAAAAATCCCGTCTTTTACACTTCAGTCCTCGAACTTTACTGCGCCTTCCGCGGTTCTGCCGCGGTCGCGATAGAACCGCGGTCGCGGTAGAACCGCGGCCAAAGACCCTATCTGAACCTCTGAACTTCTGCAGCTGCCTTCCACCGCGGTTCTTCCGCGGTTGCGGTAGAACCGCTGCCAAACTGCTTCTCTGAATTTCAGGGCTGGCATATGAGGTTCCATTGAGAATTTACACAGTTGGCCTCTTTTTCTCTATTTTTGACTCCAAAATTGCTCCCTAGCCTTCCTCTGACATATATCACCTACAAATCATGAAAAACATTAATAAGAGCATTTTGTTATTACTTTTATCATCAAAACTATACAAGAAGGTGATTATTTAAGGCGTGATTATAGTCAAATTCACGTATTATCAACACCCCACACTTAAACCTTTGCTCGTCCTCGAGCAAGCTAAACCACACTTCTAGGCCTAACTGTTTAATGCATTGCCTCAATTTATGCCACACCCGCTATTATAAAGGATCGACCTAAGCAGTGTAACAATCATACCTCAAATACAGACTTTCATGCCATGACACACTTGTGCTCACTCTAATTACTCTAACAGAAGTGAAGACTCTCTTTTTCTTCCTGAGTCACATGCACTCATATCAAAATTATGAGAGAAGTTACACACACATAAAATTCAAACAACAAGGAACCAAATATAGGAAGAATTCACTCACTCTCAGCAAAGAGCATTCACATGCCACACAGACACACCATAAGCTTGCCCCGAGTGTAATACTCTACTAATCGAGCTCATTCAATCTTGGATCAATTAGAAATTTATTTGGTTGTAATGTAGTCTAAGGGACGGGTAGGATACAATTAGATATAAGAGTGACTACACCTCCCTAAGCACTTTAATACATATACTTTAACATTCAAACCCCATACTTATGTCAAATCAAAATTCCACCTTCACATCAATGTAAATTACCCCATTCTTCTTTAAGCACACTTACTTGAAGAACCACCACTTATCAAGTATTTTTTTTTCTTCACAACAATCCAAATATATATATATATATATGTATTTTTTTTTTCAATTCAAATGGCTCTTACTTCTTTTTTAAAATAGTGCACCTTTCTCCTTATTCAATTAGTTCCACTCAAAAGCCAAACCAACCACCCCACACTTTAACTTTTACAAAGTTCATAACATTCAAGTGCTCATGAGAGGTGAAAAGGTTCAAATAGATGGTTAATTCAAACAAATGGGTAAGGCTTGTAATGTGGTTGCCAAAGAAACATGATTACAGGCTCAAAGGGGTTAACTACGATACATAATAATTAGGTGGGTAAAATATGTATATATGGCTCAACAAGAAATTCCTATATCACTTCTAAGGCTGAACAAAACTACTATTTCGCTTTGCAAACACACGGGGCAAGTTCTAGGCATCAAATGCAAGCACATAATGCAAGTAATAACTCTCACACACTTAGCATGTAAATCATTCCGAATCAGTTCATCAACACACTCGTACAAGTGTTCAAGCAAGACAAGATGTGCCAACTTAAGGCATAGATTTACGAGTCCACAAACAAGTCTAAACGTCACACTCTCAAGTTCTTTTTAGTTATTTGCAGGTGTGCACA
>MU727350.1:0-10225 GCA_026770625.1 Nicotiana glauca
TCCCGGGTTAACAGAATTCCTTACCCGGATTTCTGGTTCGCGACTGTAATACAGAGTCAACCCTTTCCTCGATTCAGGATTCAAACCGATGACTTGGGACACCATAAATCTCCCAAGTAGCGACTCTGAGTCTTAAATAAAAAATGAATCCCGTTTCGATTGTCCTTAAATTGGAAAAAAACTCCTTTATTACTATATCTCTTCCCGAGGTGAAGTAAAGGCCGATATTTCTTCGGTAAAAAGGAGGTGTGACAGTTATTACAGCCCAAAAGAAACAACTGGAATAATAAAAAAATACATCAGAAATCATCAGCTGCATCCGAGCAGCCTAATTCAGACTTAATGCCTAATAATATGAGATTGAACCACTTCCAGAGATCCAGATTTCCAAGCCTTCTCTTATCTAAGGTGTTTTAGAGATCCAAGGGATTTCAGGAACCCCAGGCAGTGCATACAACCAAGATATTAATAGAAATTGAGTTGTGCAGTGCGGAAGGGCCAAACCTTTTGTGTACAAGTTCAGAGGGAGCTCAAGGGTCTCAAGGCAAGGCTCACACAAGAGGGGCGGGACTTAAATTCTAGGAGTTGAGTGTAAATGCAATAGAAAGGGGTAGAGGGGCTACCCAGGCAGGCTGGTGGTCATGCCCAACCATAAAATAGAGTGGCACACCTCTGACCAAACCTATGATCAAGCATTTAGGGAGTAAAGACCTATTGGAGGTCAAGACATGGCCTGAACAATAATCAGAAGTACTGGCAGGGCAAGGCTATTACTCAGCATACACACAATAGGGGAATGGGGATGGGAAATTGACAAGCTTAGGGCCCAAAGGGCCTAGTTCATATCCATGGACAATGATTTCAGACATTGCCATGTTTCCGAACCATAACTTAAGCATAAAAGGGATATGAGGGTTTGGGATCCATAAAGTATTACACAGATAACCAAGGGTTTGGGATCCATAAAGTATCACACAGATAACCAAAAACTGATAGGATGTACACATAAATTAAACATTGAATTACAAGGGAAAGGGACATGTTACAGCATGCTATAAATACATGTAAATTAAAGAAAACATGATCAGAAGTAGACAAGAATGAAGCATGTTGTTGATGAAGCTTGAAAATTAACTAGAACATACCAGTAAAGAAAGCAAAAAAAGTGCAGAAGGAAATAGAGCAAACAAAAGTCCACAGCGGCACAAGTAGCAGAAAGAGGGAGAGAGTTTTTTTTAAAAAAATGTATAAGAGAGTGTTTGAACTCAGATTGTTTTTTGTGTTCATGTGTCAAAGAAAAGGGAGGAGATTATTTATAGATTTGAAAACGTGTAGAGAAATAAGGTAATAAGTACAAATCTAACACAAATATGGGCATGGCCACAAATCAGAATCAATTAGTTTAAGATTCCCCTTTAATCAGGGGATTCTTATTCAAACAGATACTAACAGGATCCAAATAAGGGAAGGAGAATCAGCCTTGTAAACAGAATGGTTGTTGCCATAAAATAAAAGTAAAGTCATACAATATGCAATTAAGTCTAAGTACAGGATTTGAAATTATTTTTGAAAAGATTCAGTGAGGCCAATCAAAGGAAAAGAATCAATTAGACTTTGATAGGCTAGTAAAATTAGGATCTCAGGGAAGGAAAAGTTTTTGAAATCAATTTCGAGTTAAATAAATCACAGGAGGAACTCAGTATATAATGCATGCACAAATAGTAGACATGTGAGGCTAAGTCATGGTAAAAGAAACATCATACAGCAATAGCATAGAGCAGACACTCAAAGCGTGTTAGTTAGGCTTCAACGCGTAATAGAAGGAGTCGAAAACGTGCAGAGAGTCAAGTGAAAATCATAAGCGCAGAACATATAGAGAAAAAAATGTTCAAACAAGGAATCAAGCTAAATGATTTCAAACATACAAACATGCACAAACAAAAACTCACAGGACTTCGAATAGCCTCCCAAAGAGACTAGGGTTTCAAATCAGTTGAGTTCAGAGACGACAAACAGGTGAAACAACAAGCAATTTCAAAGCTCAAGCGAAAACCCCCTAAAAATTAGGGTTTTAATCATTAATTAGTAAATCAAACAAATAGGATCAAGAACCCAAGTAAATCCCCAAAATTAGGGGTTTTAACATCAAATAAACCTAGAGATGATAAGCGTATGAATCGAATGAAACCTTAACAAATAAACTCAAACAAGAATCCCAAAATTAGGGCTTTTCAACTTGCTTACTCAGATAAGGGAAACAAACCAACAAAGTACAGAAACATGCCCAGAACAAAAGGAGAGATTCGAAATAACTTAACATAAAACCATAATTAAAGAACAAAGAGTTTTGAAAGCAAAAGTTGGGGAAACCTCGAGCAACATGCTCAGAAAGTTCAAACACACATAGATCTGGGGCAGATCTAAGAATAAATCGAAGGAACCTTAGAGCTAGAGTTTCATAAGAAACCCAGGTGATGAGAAAGGCTTTGGAAACCATCGATCTGAGCGAGATAGTCGAAGATCGAACTTGAATGGCCATGGCTGGCCGGACAGAGGTTGAAGATGACCGGAGAACAACCATCGAGCAGAGCTTGGTCGAGACCCCTTCAAGATCTGGTCATAGGACCTCAGAGATGAGCCCATAGAAACCATATGAGGCCGGTGTAGGGCTCCGATGAGTCTGGGGAGCCATGGATTAGGGTTTCGATAGGAGGCGACGACTAGGGTTAGGCGGTCGTGTGAATTAAAAAAGGTAAGAAGTAACGGTGGTCGTTGATCTCAATGATCAACGGCCGTGATTTAAAAGGGATATGGGTTGGGTCGGTTGAACATGTAATGGTTCGGGTGGGCATTTTAATTGGGCTAGGTAATTGGGTTTTAAATTGAGGCTGAAATAGGGTGCCAAATTGGCTATAATTGAAATGCAATAAAGGCCAAATCGTAAATAGCCAATTTTCCTCCTTTGATTTTTTATGAAATAGTAGTACAGATTTTAAAAACAAATTAAACGTACTGGGTAAATAAGTATTATATAAATATTAATTAAAAAAATACTCGAATTAATTTTATAAACGTAAAATGTCATAAATTACAAGATAGGCTATAATTGCAATTATATGCAATTTAACTTTAAAATACCAAACAAATTTGTAAAAAATATGCGAAAATTACTTTAATTATATTTAGGTGTAAATATGAAAATAAAATGAATTATTCACCAAAATGATAATTTGGGGAATAATTATTGGATTTTGTTGTGTAAAAATAAGAAATTAATTGGTTTTAAAAATCATCAAAAATGTCAAAACTCTTGGATGTGCGTATACATGCACCAATATGCTATTTTGGAATTATTTGGGTATAATAAATACTTAGAGAAAAATTGGGTATCAACACCGAGTATGAGGCATGTATCTTGGGATTGAGGTTAGCTGTAGATATGGGTGTCCAGGAAGTCTTGGTCATGGGTGACTCGGACCTACTGGTACACCAAATTCAAGGAGAATGGGAAACTTGGGATTTGAAGCTTATATTGTACCGACAATGTTTGCATGATCTGTGTAAACGGTTTCAATCAATAGAGTTTAGGCATATCCCAAGGATTCATAATGAGGTTGCCGATGCTTTGGCTACTTTGGCGTCAATGTTGCATCATCCGGATAAAGCTTATGTGGACCCTTTGTAGATTCATGTCCGCGATCAGCATGCTTATTATAATATGGTGGAAGAGGAACTTGACGGCGAGCCGTGGTTTCACGACATCAAGGAATATCTCAGGATGAGGGTGTATCCGACACAGGCCACAGGTGATCAAAAGAGGACAATTCGATGCTTGGCAAGCAGGTTTTTCTTCAGCAGAGGAGTTTTGTATAAAATAACTCCGGATCTTGGTTTGCTGAGATGTGTAGACGCTAGGCAGGCCACAACTATTATGGCTGAAGTACATTATGGAGTCATCAGTGTTGGCTAAGAAGATTCTCCGAGTAGGTTATTATTGGCTCACTATGGAGCGGGATTGTATCAGTTTCATGCGCAAATGTCATCAGTGCCAAGTGCACGGAGATTTGATTTATTCTCCACCATCAGAACTGCATACGATGTCCGCACCATGGCCTTTTGTTGCGTGGGGTATGAATGTCATTGGGCCGATCAAGTGGGTAGCGTCGAATGTGCACAGTTTCATTTTGGTAGCCATAGATTACTTCACCAAGTGGGTCGAGGCAAAAACTTTCAAGTCCATGACTAAGAAGGTAGTGGTCGATTTTGTGCATTCGAATATCATCTGTCGGTTTGGGATCCCAAAGGTAATCATCACGGATAATAGGGCTAATCTCAACATTCATCTGATGATGGAGATATGTCAGCAGTTTAAAATTACACATCGCAGTTCCACCCTATATCGCCCTAAGGCGAACGTAGCAGTCGAGGTGGCTAATAAGAATATAAAGAAGATACTTAGGAAAATGGTGGAAGGGTCCAGGCAGTGACATGACAAATTACCTTTTGCATTGTTGGGTTATCACACTAATGTTCGTACTTCAGTAGGGAAAACTCCTTATTTGTTGGTATATGGCACTGAGGTAGTAATACCCGCAAAAATTGAAATACTATCCCTTCGGATCATCGCCGAGGAAAAAATTGATGACAATGAATGGGTTAAAGCCCTCCTGGAGCAATAAAGTCTAATTGATGAAAATGTATTGGCAACAGTATGTCACAACCAATTGTACCAGCAGAGAATGGTGAGAGCATATAACAAAAACGTGCGCCCACGGAAGTTCGAAGTGGGACAATTAGTGCTGAGATGTATCTTGCCTCATCAGGCTGAAGCAAAAGGCAAGTTTGCCCCAAATTGGCAGGGACCATTTGTTGTAACTAGAGTGTTGTCCAATGGCGCATTATATTTGACAGATGTGGAAGGAAAATGTGTAAAAATGGCTATCAATTTTGACACAGTCAAGAGATACTATGTATGATTCCTTTGTTTAATTGTACTTGTTTGTATTTGGCATATTTTGAAGATTGAAATGACGAAGGCGTTTTGTTCTACTATCTAAACACTTTAGTCCTTGTTATCCCTTTTGAGCCTTATTTATTTTCTTTCACACCTGTGACGACCCGACCGTCGTCACGTGAGTTAACGCCCCGTTTCCCCCTTATTTTATTGCTTTATGTTTCATTATCGGTATTGAGTGCGTTAGAATTTAATTGGAGTAATTTTGATAAGAAATGAGACATTTAGTCTCTTTTAAGAAGACATAAATTGGAAAAATCAACCGGATGTTGACTTGTGAGTTATAGGGCTCGGAATTGAATTCCGATGATTCGGTTAGCTCCGGGTGATGATTTAAGGCTTAGGAGCGCAATCGGAAGTAATTTTGGAGGTCTGGTGAAGAAGTTAGCCTATTTTGGCGAAGTTAGTATTTGGGTGATTTCCGGTTGATAGGTGATATTTTGATTTGGGAGTCAGAATAGAATTCCAAGAGTTGTAGTAGCTTCGTTAGGTGATTTTGGATATGTCTGAAAAGTTTCAGGTCATTCGGACGTCGTTTGGTTGGGTTTTTGATCCAATGAGAGTTTCGGAAGTTTAAAGAAAACTTAGGCTTGAATCCGCGGTGGTTTGATGATTCTCGTGTTGTTGTATGTGTTTTTATGATTGGAACAAGTTCGTATGGTGTTTTAGAGTAGGTTGGTGTTTTTGGTTGAGGTCCCGGGGGTCTCGGGATGAATTCGGGTGGTCATACGGACCAAGTTTGGTTATTGGAAGCTGCAGAATTACAGCAGTTATTGCAGAAGAAAATTGGTCTATGCGATCGCATAGCACAGGGGCGTGAAGCATTGCGATCGCATGGTTTAAGTCCACGATCGCATAAGAGGAATGTAAGGGCAGCATAATTTGCACTATGCGATCGCATAAGCTGGGACGCGATCGCATAGGTTTGAGGAGTAGAGCATTGCGATCGCATTTCTGTGAGGGCCTTCGCATAGAAAATTTTTGAGCACCTGGAAATTTGTTCATCGTGATCGCATGCTTAGGGCTGTGATCGCATAGGGTTAAAACTTGGGCGAACAGAAGGGTTTAATAACATTTCCTCCGCGAGCTAGAGTCATTTTTCACCATTGTTGAGCATATTTGGGAGCTTTTGACGAGGGATTAAGAGGATTTTGAATAGGATTCGATTGGAGGTAAGTTTTGTGAGTTAAATACATGATTATATTGAATATTCATCCTTGAAATTCATGAAAACATAGCCAAATCATATGAAATTAGGGCTTGAAGTAAAAATTCTAAATTTGGGATTTGAGGGGCCATTAGTGGTCCGATTTGGGTGTTCTTGGTATGTACGGACTCGTGGCAAGATAAGGAATCCATGGATGTTAATTTCGTAATTTTTTGAGAAGCGGGCCCGGGGCTCGGGTTTTGCTAGTTTCGAGATTTTTGTTATATTTCGATTGTTTTCGATTGGGTGTTGTCCCATTAGCATATTATAATATATTTGTACTGATTTTGGTTAGATTTGACGTGCGTGGAGGCCAATTTGAGGGGAAAAGGCATCGCGAACGAGGAATTTCACCAGTTCGAGGTGAGTAATTCTTGTGAATGATATCCTGAGGGTTTGAAACCCCGGATTTGCACATCATAGTGCTGTATTGTGGTGACTTGAATGCTAGGTATGAGCGTGGGGTAGAGCACCATTGGGGATTGTGACTTGGTCCGTCCCGGCTGTTGATTTTACTACGTGATTGACTGAAAACTACTTGATGCTATCATGATTTGGGCTGATTGCCATGTTTGGGCTGATTGCCATGTTTGGGCTGATTGCCAACTATGTGAATCCTTCGGGGATTGATATTACTGTTTTAGCATATCTTGCATATCATTTGATTTCAGTCCAAGGTTTTAAATACTGTTTTGCAAACTCAGCCATGCTTCTAAGTTTTGAAAACTTAAATGAAATTTTAAATGTATTTCAGGCTGGAAACTTCTATTTTGTAAATGCCCAAGGGGCTTACTATATTATTTTCTGGATTGATTATAAAGTGACTTGAAACAGTGGTAACAATGACACTATATGTTATACTTGAAATAGTGGTAACAATGAAACTGTATGTTATACTTGAAACAGTGGTAACAATGACATTGTAATATATACTTGGAATAGTGGTAACAATGACACTGTGTGATATAAATTGGTCAGGTAACAATGGCTGATCGGTCAAGTAACAATGACTGACCAAGATATTGCGCTTGGGCTGTAGGAGCCCCTCCGGAGTCTGTACACACCCACAGTGAGCGCATGGTACCCATGGATCGGGCTACGCGCCGTAGCGGTCATGTGCATTGCGTTGCATTCATGCATTCATTCCTGATTGTACTACGTGGCATGATTTTAGCACTCACATATCATTGGCACACATGTTATTACTTGCCTTGTTGACCAGATACCCTGGAGTTACATGTTAAGGAGTGCTGAGCCCGAGAGGCTGATGTTGTACTTGGTACTGATTTGAGTTTAGCCCGAGGGGCTGATACTGTTCTGAGTGATTGATACTGATCCCGAGGGGCAAATTTCTGATTATTTCCTGCTTGTCGAAAATATTTTTCGCAACTGTTGAAAAGGCATGTATTCAAAAGAGATTTTACTGAGCTTGAGATTTTCTAAGGGATTTTCTCGGTGTTACGATTGTACTATTTTTCTAAAAGGATTGTACTGTTTGTTATAGCATTTTGGAGTGCTCATACGTATTTTCTTATCGCTCAGATATTATTCCCTCTTATTACCACTGAGTTGGAAGTACTCACTTTACTCCCTACACCTTGCGTGCAGTTGCAGGTATGTTCACCCGGTAGCGGGCTATTAGCAGGACCGAAGACCTTATTGTGGTAGTTGAGCAAGGTGACCACCAGCGTTCGCGGCACCGCACTCCATCCTTGTATTTCAATTTTTATCTTGTATATATATACATTGTTGGCCCAATGGTAGTGTCCCTACTCATTAGATGCTCATGACTTGTGACACCCCGGTCGGGTTGTATTGGGATGAAATTAATAGTTTTAAATGCCAATAAGTTGTATTTTCTATGCAATTATGCTTAATAGCAGTTAAAGAGGGGATTTGGGGTTGTTGGCTGGCCTTGTCTTCACGAGAGGCACCATCACGATCGGGTATTGGGAATTGGGTCGTGACAAGTTGGTATTAGAGCCTAGGTTACTAGGTCTCACGAGTCATGAGCAGATTTAGTAGAGTCTCGCGGATCGGTACAGAGACGTCTGTATTTATTCTCGAGAGGCTGCAGAACCTTTAGGAAAAACTTCCCATTCTTGGAATTCTTATCGTGCGTACTTGATTCAGATGGGGACATAATTCTTGAAATTCCTATCACACGTCTGTATGCGCACGTGAGCGCTCAGTAGTCTATGTGCCTTAATGGCTTTTGATTCCCTGATCAAGGGGCGAGAGGTAATCTCCGTAAGTTCATATTGGGCCAGTCTGGATGACTTGAGGTCGGATCTTTGCCTATGGCTTGAGCACCGAGGTGCTGATTGTGTGAGTGAGTGTTTTGAACTTATATGTTCAGTGTTGTTCTTATTAGCCGAAATGGCAGCTGGATATCCATGTGATGAGTATGTTAGTACCGTGGGGTGTATCTATGTGATCTTGGTAGTGACGAAAGAGTCTGCTGAATAATAGATGAGCTGTCGAGTGTTCGATTCCTAATGTGTTTTAATGTGTAGTCCGAGTTATGAGCGCGTGAAGAATATTCTCATGTCTCTTAGTTGGAAAGTAAAGTACATTTCATGTGGCGGTATGAGTTCGGACTCAGAAAGACTAAATGGCTGTGTATTACATATATGATGGTGGAAGGCATATTGAAATATTGAAATGAGGCGAATCTGGTGGGTTATCTCCTATGGAGTATTTTTGGAGTGGTATGATCCTTATGTGTATGTTAGAAGATCTCATGTGTAATTGAAGGGTATGTGTTGAAATTTGAGAATTTGGGACGCTTAAGAAAGTGGCTGCTGTGGAAGTGAATGCGAGGTTTGCAGAGAATGTCAGTGCTAGATGATCTGTGTATTCACAAAACTTGTAAATAATTTGAGTTTGATCTCATTGTGGCATCATTAGAGTAAAAGTGCTATGAGTTGTTAAGAGTCCCTTGATATATGGCTTCGAGCCAAGTTGGGGAGGTTGCTATTGATTAACTGATTGCACTGTTAGGTACTATGTTGGTTCTGTCTCAAGGTATGTTGGCGAATTAGTTTCGTTCGCATAAATTGGGCCGAGAATGGCGCGTGTGAAGGAAAATTTTATAAAGGTTATATGGTGCTTCGTAGATGTGAGAAAATAATAGGACGTTTTGAGTTATTGTTGATAAAGAATGCTCAGTGTATAGAGAAGAAAGATGGTTGTTTGTATCTGTATGAAATCATGTTCTGCGGTGTCAGGGTACTAATAAGGCACGAGTGGTTCCGTTCATTTAGGGCAGGTGAATTACAGCTGAATAAGAGTGAATGACTCTCGAGAATGGTTTTACTATGTTCAAGATTTTGCATGTAACAATCAGGTGTCTTAAGTTTGTGTATGTGGCTAGAGACTGCGTTTTCATTAGAAAAGATCAAGACTTGTGGTATTTTATGTTAGTCATGGGATTCTATGTATCCGTATATGGAAGGTAATGGTAACGAATTTAGATTCGCATGAAGTTCTTCAAGGTAGAGCATTCTAGAATGTGGTATTTCTGGGAAGCATTCGAGAGGGTATTTAGTGGCCTATGGGTCTTAGACAGTGTGGTTTTATGTGCTAGTCTCGTGTGGTAACCTGGGTTGAGGTATTGTGGTACTTCAGCAAGGGAGAATATCAAATTAAAGATGAACCAGGAAGGAAATTGGATAAATGGAATAGCTTGATAATGAACCAAATCGGTACGGTAAGGATATGATTAATTCTTGTATGTGTTTGAGGTAATGAGCCTTACAGATATTGTGCAGCAAAACTCTTGCATGCTGGCGGCTTGCTCAGCTCGGTTTAGATAGAAGGACTTAGTCCTGGCAGTTTAGCTTGTACAAATAGAGTTGGCAGAGATGTTCTTGTTTGGTTTTACTGTGGTTTGAAGATGAGTATATTTCTTATGGGTATGCGAAGCATGGAGTGTGTAATGATTTTTCCTTCTTAATGGGATCAATGAAAGTTCTTGACTAGTTGAGTGCGTCGATGTCTGC
>MU727350.1:11276-80807 GCA_026770625.1 Nicotiana glauca
AACGCTATATGTAGATATTGTATGCACTCAGTATGTTTACGACCGGTACTCGGTATTTTGTTGTAATGAGCAATTTGGCTCGATGTGCATCTCCTTATGTGAAAAATATATATATATATATATATATATGGATCGGATGGCACGCCGCCATGGATATGTGTGGATCAGGTGGCACGCCGCCACGGGTATGTCATTTGGATCGGGTTGCACGCGGCAACAGTGTGATGTTGAGAATAGTTTTCATATGTTATTTGATATGTCTTGCTTCCTGATTTCTAAAGAAAGTCCGTATTGGGTGTTGCTCAGCAAATGGCGCATCGGTTATGTCCTTTCAGGATTGAACGGTGTATATTACTTACTTCACCGTGGATGTGATGACTGCTTGGTTTCAGACATCAATCTGTGTGTAGCTGTCCCTTTTGAGCATTGCAATTTGAGGTGCTCCATGTGTAACAGTGTTGGGATAAGATCGCGCATTGTGGCGAGGCTACGTGGAGATTAGACCCTTCGGGGTAGTTCAAGTATTCTATTTCTATGATGTGGGACGGGGTCCCAGCCTTGTGTTGTGATGGTACTGAGGAGTTTGAGTTATAGATCTTTCGTTTGAGTCATTTGTCATGATTTGAGTATGTTTAGACCGCCCATCATTGGTGCGTGGATTATGCAACCTGTGGATTAAGCCTGTGATGAGTTGTCATATCACCCGAGTGGTGTGTTGAATTCGAGGTGATCGTTGGAGTCATTAATAGACGCGAACGGATTTGATTGCAGCTTGTTGGAAGAATAATATCGAGGTTCGAGTTTATTCTGAATATTGATGTGAGTTTCTGATTTTGAGTATGATTTCGGAAATCTGCTGTGGTATTAGTCAAAAGGGAGTGGTTTCATGAATGGTTGATCTGAGAAATGGCTACGGTTGGCTATGTATTTCATTGTCATTGATAGGATATGAAGTGTTGGAATGGGGCTTTAGCTATTGAGAGGTTTCTATCGGTATATGGTTGTGGACAGCTGCCGTGAATAGAAGTTACCATTGCAGGTGCTGCATTATGTGGTATATCATGTGATTTTATTGAGGTTGCAAGTATGGATTATTACAGCTGGTTCGGGTTTATTTTGAGTAAAAATGTAAGGTTCTGATCTTGTGTAAGATTTCAGAGGGTGAAATGTAGTTCTATGGTTTATGGACTAAATGGGTTGAAAAATTTCAGTTGTGTTGTATTATCGGTGCCTATGTGAGATAGGGTGACGTGGGGATCACCCCGGGTATATGCTTGGTAAGGTCATTCAGCCATTGGTTGGCTTCTAGGACAACTCTGGGTTCGCTCGAGGACGAGCGTTTGTTTAACTTGGGGAGGATGTGACGACCCGACCCGTCGTCACATGAGTTACCGCCCCGTTTCCCCCTTATTGTATTGCTTTATGTTTCATTATCGGTATTGAGTGCGTTAGAATTTAATTGGAGTAATTTTGATAAGAAATGAGACATTTAGTCTTTTTTAAGAAGACTAAAATTGGAAAAGTCAACCAGATATTGACTTGTGAGTTAGAGGGCTCGGAATTGAATTCCGATGATTCGGTTAGCTCCGGATGATGATTTAAGGCTTAGGAGCGCAATCGGAAGTAATTTTGGAGGTCTGGTGAAGAAGTTAGCCTATTTTGGCGAAGTTAGTATTTTGGTGATTTCCGGTTGATAGGTGATATTTTGATTCGGGAGTCAGAATAGAATTCCAAGAGTTGCAGTAGCTTCGTTAGGTGATTTTGGATATGTTTGAAAAGTTTCAGGTCATTCGGACGTCGTTTGGTTGGGTTTTTGATCCAATGAGAGTTTCGGAAGTTTAAAGAAAACTTAGGCTATCCGCGGTGGTTTGATGATTCTCGTGTTGTTGTATGTGTTTTTATGATTGGAACAAGTTCGTATGGTGTTTTAGAGTAGGTTGGTGTTTTTGGTTGAGGTCCCGGGCCCCGGGATGAATTCAGGTGGTAATACGGACCAAGTTTGGTTATTGGAAGCTGCAGAATTGCAGCAGTTATTGCAGAAGAAAATTGGTCTATGCGATCGCATAGATTGGATTGCGATCGAATAGCACAGGGGCGTGAAGCATTGCGATCGCATGGTTTAAGTCCGCGATCGCATAAGAGGAATGTAAGGGCAGCATAATTTGCACTATGCGATCGCATAAGCTGGGACGCGATCGCATAGGTTTGAGGAGTAGAGCACTGCGATCACATTTCTGGGAGTGCGTTCGCATAGAACGTTTTTGAGCACCTGAAAATTTGTTCATCGCGATCGCATGTTTAGGGCTGCGATCGCATAGGGTTAAAACCTGGGCGGACAGAAGGGTTTAATAACATTTCCTCCGCGAGCTGGAGTCATTTTTCACCATTGTTAAGCATATTAGGGAGCTTTTGATGAGGGATTAAGAGGATTTCGACTAGGATTAGATTGGAGGTAAGTTTTATGAGTTAAATACATGATTATATTGAAGATTCATCCTTGAAATTCATGAAAACATAGCCAAATCATATGAAATTAGGGCTTGAAGTAAAAATTCTAAATTTGGGATTTGAGGGGCCATTTGTGGTCCGATTTGGGTGTTCTTGGTATGTACAGACTCGTGGCGAGATAAGGAATCTGTGGATGTTAATTTCGTAATTTTTCGAGAATCGAGCCCGGGGCTCGGGTTTTGCTAGTTTCGAGATTTTTGTTATATTTCGATTGTTTTCGATTGGGTGTTGTCCCATTAGAATATTATGATATATTTTTACTGATTTTGGTTAGATTTGATGCGCATGGAGGCCAATTTGAGGGGCAAAGGCATCGCGAGCGAGGAATTTCACTGGTTCGAGGTGAGTAATTCTTGTGAATGATATCCTGAGGGTTTGAAACCCCAGACTTGCACATCATAGTGCTGTATTGTGGTGACTTGCACACTAGGTATGAGCGTGGGGTAGAGCACCATTGGGGATTGTGACTTGGTTCGTCCCGGTTGTTGATTTTACTACGTGATTGACTGAAAACTACTTGATGCTATCATGATTTGGGCTGATTGCCATGTTTGGGCTTCGTGCCAACTATGTGAATCCTTCTGGGATTGATATTACTGTTTTAGCATATCTTGCATATTATTTGATTTCAGTCCAAGGTTTTAAATACTGTTTTGCAAACTCAGCCATGCTTATAAGTTTTGAAAACTTAAATGACATTTTAAATGTATTTCGGGCTGGAAACTTCTATTTTGTAAATGCCCAAGGGGCTTACTATATTATTTTCTGGACTGATTATAAAGTACTTGAAACAGTGGTAACAATGACACTGTATGTTATACTTGAAACAGTGGTAACAATGACATTGTATGTTATACTTGAAACAATGGTAACAATGACACTGTAATATATACTTGGAACAGTGGTAACAATAGCACTGTGTGATATAAATTGGTTAGGTAACAATGGCTGACCGGTCAAGTAACAATGACTGACCAAGATATTGCGCTTGGGCTGTAGGAGCCCCTCCAGAGTCTGTACATACCCCCAGTGAGCACAGGGTACCCATGGATCGGGCTACGCGCCGTAGCGGTCATGTGCAGTGCATTGCATTCATGCATTCATTCCTGATTGTACTACGTGGCATGATTTTAGCACTCACATATCATTGGCACACATGTTATTACTTGCCTTGTTGACCAGATACCCTGGTATTACATGTTAAGGAGTGCTGAGTCCGAGAGGCTGATGTTGTACTTGGTACTGATTTGAGTTGAGCCCGATGGGCTGATACTGTTCTGAGCGATTGATATTGAGCCTGAGGGGCAAATTTCTTATTATTTCCTGCTTGTCAAAACTATTTTTCGCAACTGTTGAAAAGGCATGTATTCTCGGTGTTACGGTTGTACTATTTTTCTAAAGGGATTGTACTGTCTGTTATAGCATTTTGGAGTGCTCATACGTGTTTTCTTATCGCTCAGATATTATTCCCTCTTATTACCACTGAGTTGGAAGTACTCACTTTACTCCCTGCACCTTGCGTGCAGTTGCAGGTATTGTTCACCCGGTAGCGGGCTATTAGCAGGACCAAAGACCTTATTGTGGTAGTTGAGCAAGGTGACCGCCAGCGTTCGCGGCACCGCACTCCATCCTTGTATTTCGATTTTTATCTTGTATATATATACATTGTTGGCTCAATGGTAGTGTCCTTACTCATTAGATGCTCGTGACTTGTGACACCCCGGTCGGGTTGTATTGGGATAAAATTAATAGTTTTAAATGCCAATAAGTTGTATTTTCTATGCAATTATGCTTAATAGCTGTTAAAGAGGGGATTTGGAGTTGTTGGCTGGCCTTGTCTTCACGAGAGGCGCCATCACGACCGGGTATTGGGAATTGGGTCGTGACAACACCCCTCTTTCAGAATTAGTAGCAAGGATAAAAAACACAAGCGTAAAAGACAAGTAAAGAGAAATGGAAAGAATGAAAGGAGAAGAAAAGGAAGAAGGAAATCGAAAAGAAAAGAAGAAAAGGAAAAAAAGAGATAAAAAAGAAAAGAAAAAAATACAAAACAGAAGAAAAGAAAAATAGAGAAAGGAAAAAGAAAAGAAAGAAGAAAAAAAAGAGAAAAGAAAAAGAAAAGAAAATAAGACAAAAGAAGAGAAATGGAAGGAAAAGAAAAGAAAGTCACACCAACAAAGTAACCTTCATGAACTACGTTCAACCTGATTCCTATAAAGGATACATAGGCAGCCTCACGGTTCGGTCCCATCATAATAAAATTTAAAAGTCCCTAAGAAAGAAACTGGGGCAGACGTGGTGGTTATTGTGAGAAATCAGGTTCCGAAAGTTGTAATTTTAGCCCATTTGAATTGTTTTGAGCCTTTGATACACTTTCTTTCTAACCCCGTCCAAAAGCCTGCATTACGGTCCAAGGAAAGACCTTCTGATCAGTCTTCAAGGAATGCCAAGTCGAGCAAGAAGAGGTGATTTCTGTTAGGGGCAACACTCTGGTCCAAGAAGAAAAATGATGAAAATGAGAGTCTTATTGGTGAAAACCCTCACGGGCACCATAAGGCGAAGTGAGTTGAGAGAAATCAAAATGAGAGAGTCTTATTGGTGAAAACCTTCACAGGCACCGTAAGGCGACGAGAGTTGAGAGAAATTTAAAATAAAAGAGTCTTATTGGTGAAAACCCTCACGGGCATCATAAGGCGAAGTGAGTTGAGAGAAATCAAAATGAGAGAGTCTTATTGGTGAAAACCTTCACAGGGACCGTAAGGCGACGGGAGTCGAGAGAAATTTAAAATGAGAGAGTCTTATTGGTGAAAACCCTCACGGGCACCATAAGGTGAAGTGAGTTGAGAGAAATTTAAAATGAGAGAGTCTTATTGGTGAAAACCTTCACGGGCACCTTAAGGCGAAGGTGAGTCAAGAAGTGAGATGATAAAGGTCTGTTGGTGGAAATTTGCTTCAAGGCACTGCAGGATGAACAAGGTCAAGGTTTGGGTAAAGTAGTCAAGTTATGGAAATTCTGAGGCAACGAGGTATGGAAATCGAAAGTTGATTGGTTAGACAGATTGAGCCGATTAGTCCGAAATTCATGTCATGATCGTTGGTACCAACTGTTCCAGTCAGATAACTTTCTTCCTCCTTTTAACAGCCATACGGTTTTGGATTCTTCTTAGCCTTAACTCACAAAATCATTGCATTTCATTTGGGGTTTATCTGTCTAAAATGTTTCAATGTTAGTCTTGTGCAATGTAAGTGAAAGGGATTTCAAAGCTCACTAACAATTCCCAAAATTTCAAAGCACAGCGTGGTCAGAGCATACTAAAAACAACATGATGTAAACGGGGTAGAAGGAATCATCGGGAGTTTCATTGGTGGAGTGAGTCGGTAATGTCATGGGAAACACGAAGGTTCAGTTGAAAGGTTCATAAGTGTGAAACAACAACAAAGGTACAAAACACTTGAGTCATCAGAGGTCAGGGGGTTTTGGAAAGGCAGTCAGAAAGTCAAGCAGTTCAGGGCCCGTTCAGGGAAGCCAACCAAAGCAAAACAATGCAGTGGAAGGATCTCCAGCAAGAATGCCATCAACTAACCACCATTTTAAACTGACAAACTTTTCTGTGATTGAAACAGGGGAAAAAATTTGTTGGTCCCGGAAGACCTCTCTGAAAGGAAAAAGCTAGCACCAAAGCAAGTTTCACTGTAAACTCTCAGGACCCTCCTGGAAAATTGGACTTAGCTAAATTCCAAAACAATAGCATAGTTTAGCATAACGAGGTTGCATGTTTGAGGTAGGATTCAATTAGAAGTTCTCAGGACCCTCCTGGAAAATGGGACGTAGTTTAAATTTCTAAACAATCATGAGTAGCATAGAATAGCGTAAATCTATCCCACAGGAATGTAAGTTAGCCTAAAAGTTGGAATGTTTAGATAAGATTTAATTAGGAGTTTTTAGGACCCTCCTGGATAATGGGGTGTAGCTTTAATACTTGTTTAGATAACAGATTAGCACAAGACGTACCTTCAGTAGACATAATTTAGCTTTAAAATTGTTGTTCAACAAGGAGTTTTCAGGACCTTCTTGGATAACAGGATTAGCTTAAGATCCTTTTAGATAACAAATGTAGCGGGAGTAATGCTTAGGTTTGTAGTTGCTATTTAATTAAGAGTTGTCAGGACCTCCCTGGATAATAGGACTTAGTTTTCAAATTTTTAGTAATAGTTGGTAGAATGATTCAGTTTAACGCTTACCCATGTGCCTAACTACCAAACTGGAGTAGGAAATTTTCTTCGTTTTATATGTTGTGTTAAATTCAGGAGCTCGCCTGAAGAACGTAGGAATACATTTCAAGTCTTAGCAGTCAGGAGCCCGCCTGAAGAATGGAGGAATACATTTCAAATTTTAGTAGGCAGGAGCCCGCATGGAAAATAGAGGCATATCTTTCAAGTTTCAGCGGTCAGGAGCCCGCCTGGAAAATAGAGGCATATATTTCAAGTTCCAACAGTCAGGAGCCCGCCTGGAGAACAGAGGCATATACATTTCAAGTTCAGAAGTCAGGAGCACGCCTGGAGAACAGAGGAATATATTTCAAGTTTAGCAGTCAGGAGCCCGCCTGGAGAACAGAGGCATATATTTCAAGCTTTAGCAGTCAGGAGCCCGCCTGGAGAACAGAGGCATACCTTTCACACTTAGCAGTCAGGACCCCGCCTGAAGAACAGAGGGTGTACAATTCAAGCTTTAGTTTTCACATTCTTATTAATATCTCGTAATATGTGCCCAGATACCAAACTGGGGCAGGAAATTTCCTTTGTTTTGTCTATTTTATTGAAGTCAAGAGCCCGCCTGGAGAACAGGGGTATATCTTTCAAGTTTTAGCAGTCAGGAGCCCGCCTGGAGAACAGTGGCATATATTTCAAGCTTTAGTAGTCAGGAGCTCGCCTGGAGAACAGAGGCATACCTTTCAAGTTTAGCAATCAGGACCCCGCCTGAAGAACAGAGGGAGTACAATTCAAGCTTTAGTTTTCACATTCTTATTAATATCTCGTAATATGTGCCCAACTACTAAACTGGGGCAGGAAATTTCTTTGGTTTTGTCTATTTTGTTGAAGTCAGGAGCCCGCCAGGAGAAAAGAGGTATATCTTTTAAGTTTCAGCAGTCAGGATCCCGCCTGAAGAACAGAGGCATATCTTTTAAGTTCCAGCAGTCAGGAGCCCGCCTGGAGAACAGAGGCATGTCTTTCAAGTTTCATCATTCAGGAGCCCGCCTGAAGAACAGAGGTATTGCAATTCAAGTCTCAGCAATCAAGCATCACTCGAGGAAAGAGCAAAATGTCTCAAATCACAATTCAAGGCAGCAACAATAGGATGTACCGAGAGAATACAAGTCGACGAGGCAACAAAGAGCAAGTTTGAAGATATAGATAGGATCTTGTGTAACTCATAGCTAATAGGCATAGCTAGCTTAGTTTTGATTTTCCTGTTGGTGTAATAAGGAGGTCAGCAAGCAGTAGCAGCAGCAATAGCAGTGAGATCACAGCTCCTGGTAGTCCCAGCTACCAAAACTTCCAGAACTACTCTAACATGATTCCTTTGTAGCCAAGGATATGTAGGCAACCATTGAGGCAGGGTTCGGTCAGACAGTTTTCAAAAATGCTTCTCATGGAATGCCAAGCAGAAAAAAATCTCTCATAATTGCTCATTTATCTTTGCCCGAAAACCTTCGTGTCTTTGAGCAAAGAGAAGCAGCTGTAAGCACGTGATTTTTGCCTCGCTTGAATTATTCCTATAGGAGTCTTAGAATTAGGATTTTTCTTTTATTATTTAATTTTTAGAATTTAATTACATGAATTTGTATTTGTTTGCATTTTTTTGTGTGCATTGTTAATTTATATAAGTCATAAAAAATACAAAAATAGCACATTTGTATTTAGGACCTAATTTTTTTTATTTTTAAGTTTATTAGTTAATTAACATTACAAAAAAAAAAAGAAAATAACAAAAATAGTTCATTTGCATTTTTACTTTAAATTTTCGAATTTGTCATAGGATTTAGTCAATTATTTGAAAAATAATTAGTTTAGTTTTGGAATTAAATTAGGTCTTTTTAGTTTAATTTTGTATTTAACAAAAATCTAAATAAATGAAAAAAATGAAAAAATGAAAAGAAATTATAAAGAATTAGGTGTAGTCTTGTTAAATACTTCATATTTGGGCCAAAGTCAATTCCATCCTAATTATTTAAAGACCTCAACCCATTCCAAATCGCTCCAGCCTGCCAAAATTGGCCCAAGACCCGTCGTCCAACCCGGTCCAGACCCCTTAATGACTAAACGACCCCGTTTTGTGTGTATACAATCTCAACCATTGAATCATTGAGATCCAACGGTCCGGAATTAAATATTTAAATGTCCAAACCTTACCCTACCCCCCACCAAGCCTGTCTCTCTCTTACCCTACTCGTCTCTCTCAGAGACTACCCGTTTCTGCCGCCTGCCGTCGCCGAAAATTGCCCCACGGCGGTGACAGGTCCTCAATGACCATCAAAATTATAGCAAACATTCCCCTCCTCCTCCTTATCTCGAATCCATGATTTGTTTCCTTCGAACCCTACCCAAACCGTTCGAATCCTTGAAACCCTAGTTACCACCTCTGTCGTGCACGGCGGCGCCGCCACCAAAATCACACAAAAATCGTACCACACAATCCCCGGGCCACCTTAAACCCCATACTCGTGGTTATTTCCCAAGAATCCCAATGAGATTTCTCCAGTTCCACATCTAGGGTTCGACATTCAGAAGTCAAATCCAAGTCTATCTATGCATGATCACCTCTCCGGTATTTGTGAGCATCTGAGGCCGATATTACCATGGAACAACATTATTCGCCCGTTCTTGAAAAAGGACAGATGAATAATATTATTTTGCGGTTTAAGTCGAGTCAGTCATGAATTCGAATGTAGGGTAATCTTCGTTTCTTCTTATGTGCTTCCCAATTCACCTCCCATGTTTTTTTTATGAATATTTGTTTGGTATGCTCTTGTTTAGAATTCTGTCGAGTTCCTTCGTCTTAGTCTCAAAATGATGTTTGTTGGCATGAATTGGATTAACGTGATGTTAATTCTAGTTTGATTTTTAGTTTAAAATAATTTCCGTGCTTAATTCTTGTTTGGGCTTGGGATTTTGTTCTTCAGTGATTTCTTTTATGTGGTCTGCTTAAATCCGTCAAAGTGCAGAGTTGGGGAATATTTATTTTGGGGTTTGGGTTGGATTTCTAAGCAGGTCAGCCCAAAGTCAACTTGACCCATAACCCATCTGGGGTTCAGGGGTAAATACAAGGATCTTAAGGGGTAATTGGGGCAACACACCTAGGGAATCTTTTTGGTAACAGCTTCAGAAGTTTCTAGTGAGGGTCTCTAGTGGAATTTCAGATTGTTAAGTGGTAGAACTATAAGAATTCAGGGACTATAAGGCAAAAACAAAAACCTGAGTGCTGCCCTATGTCTAAGGCTATATAAGATATCATTCTTGCCTTTCAAGGCAAGATTTAGAGAACCAAAAAATCAGGGAACGACTGAAAATTACTCAAAAATACTATTCCATTGAATTTCTATTATAAATTTGAAGTTTCTTTGATCACAAAACAATTTCTAATTCTCTTTGAGTAACAATGGTTTGAACTTGGGATATTGAAAGAGCTGGGTTGATTTTGGTTGATTGATGCACTGTTTTATCCAGTTTTTTAGTTGGATTTCACTATTTCATTATTGAGGTGCTTAAAATCTGGGCTAGCTATTAGTTTGGAGTTATTTTCTTGGGCTGTGTTACTCTCTTTTGAGTCCAGAATCATATTTTTGTCTATTCTTCGATTGCTGGGTCTGAAAACTGGTCGCTTACCTGCTAATCCTGTGTTGCCGGTGTCTGTTGTTCCTCACCTCTTTCTCCCTTTCAATTTCCAGGTACCAATACTAATTCCCTCAGGATGTAGACTTCAATTTGAAGATGGAAATAAAGGCGATGTTGAAATTTTAGGCAATAGTTCTACTCGTGTCATAGTTCTACTTCTTTTAATGATGTTACTGCTTTAGTCATTTTGAATCTAATTGCATTAAAATCGATCATGCTTAGTTAGGTTTTAATGTGAAGTGCGAGTAAAGTTTATCTTGTTTGAGTGTTTGTTAGATATTTGTGTCTATTCAGAAAATTTTGAAATTACCATTCAAGAGTGTTACAGGACTCGTTTCATACTACAGTTGGTAGTTTCTTTGTGATTAGTTAAGTATTCATGTTGTATCCAAATCATGGACTGTTGGAACTTTATTTCAAGGGCTTTAAGTAAATTAAAATGCAGCAAGGTTGCCTCAGTTTTAGCCAAAGTGGGTAATCGTTGCTTTGAGTGTTGATTTCACGTTTGAGTTAGGGTTAAGGATGATAAGGGGTAATCATGATATTGTTGGGTGTTTTGTTAAATAGCATGCGAGTGATTTTAATTTGAAATGATGTAGAACTTGAATTGTTTATTCCGTAGGTTTAAATGTGGAAATTAAGAAATGAACACGGTTATTTAGTTTCAATAGTTGCAAACTTTTATGGTTTTATTGATTAGCACATGAATATGTTTAAACGGTTCAGGAAAGTTTTCAGTTAATTTTGATCAGTTTTTTTCGATGCCCACCAATTTTTAATTTAATATAATGGCTTTTCTTTTTCAATGTCAAAATTTATAAAGCTGTTGATTCCTTAGTGGGAATACTTTCAAATCTAATTTTTAATTTAATCCATAGAGGACCAGCTTGTGTGTTGCTTTATTTGGATCAGGCTCATATTGGGCCTGAACACGAAATGGCTTGCCCATAATCAAAATGGGGCATTACGCAACTTTGGGCCTTCCAAACTAGGTAGCATATTTGAATTAAGAGGTTTCCCTCTTATTTAATTATGGGCCTGGGTTTGAGGGAGCCTTTAATAATAGTAATTAATAATATTAATTAATTAAGGCCTTTTTAGAGATAATACTTAATAGAAAATCATAGTTCCTTCAGGTTGGTTTTTAAAAAAAATAAAAATAAGGTGCGCAACGCCAAATAAAATTCATAAATTGTGTGGCCCTCTTTAATTACTTTATTAAAATATTTAGAATTCGGAACGTGCCATTTAGCGAATTTTTATGGCCCCCCGCAAAGTTAAAATGCGTAGTTGCTTTAGGCTTGTATATTTAATAAGATTACCTTCCTAAACTCGGGTGCGTATTTGTGTGACCCAAATCCAAATCTCAACGTTAGATAAAATGTGTTATGGGCTACGAGTGCATTTATGTGACGTGGCACGAGACATACTTTAAATAGCGTTGCAATATTTCTTAAAAAATAATTAAATAAAAGCAGTCAAAGTTAAAATTACACGTAGGCTAAAACATGTTTAAAATCAGATAAATAGTCCAAGTATAACAGTTAAGCGACTGTGCTAGAACCACGGAACTCGGGAATGCCTAACGCCTTCTCCCGGGTTAACAGAATTCCTTATATGGATTTCTGGTTCGCAGACTGTAATACAGAGTCAACCCTTTCCTCGATTCAGGATTTCAAACCTGTGACTTGGGACACCATAAATCTCCCAAGTGGCGACTCTGAATCTTAATAATAAATAAATCCCGTTTTGATTATCCTTTAATTGGAAAACTCCCTATTTATTATACCCTTCCCGAGGTGTAGTAGAAAAAGGAGGTGTGACAAATCTCCCAAAACTCTTGTTTATTTTTCAGAATCCCCAGCAGAGTCGCCAGAGCTGTCACACCTCCTTTTACCTACTACACCCTCGGAAGAGGTATAATAAATAGGGAGTTTTTCCAATTAAAGGACAACCAAACCGGGATTTATTATTAAGATTCAGAGTCGCCACTTGGGAGATTTATGGTGTCCCAAGTCATCGGTTGAATCCCAAATCGAGGAAAATATTGATTCTGTTTAATAGTCCGCGAACCAAAAATCCGAGTAAGGAATTCTGTTAACCCGGGAGAAGGTGTTAGGCATTCCTGGGTTCCGTAGTTCTAGCACGGTCGCTCAACTTGTCATATTTAAATTATCTGATTTTAACAATTATGAACCTATGTGAAAATTTTAACTTTGACCGCTTTTATTATTTTTAAGAGAATTGCAACGTCATTAAAATACGTCTCGAACCACGTTACATAAATGCACTCGTGGCTTTTGATATATTTTAACATCGTTGAGATTTGGATTTGCCCCACTTTATGGGACTATACTGGGTAGTTGTTGTTGCTGTTATTGTTGAGATTTGGATTTGGGTGACATAAATGTGCACCCGAGTTTAAGAAGGTAAAATTATTAAATGACGCGCCTAAAAGCAACCTACACGTTGTTAACTTTGCGAGGGCCATGAAAATTTGCTATCGAATTCTAAGGATAAAACAAGATTAATTAAATGAGAGCCGTGCAATTGAGATTTTTGTTCGGCACGACACACCTCAATTCATTCTAACTTCTAGACTTAATTTTGAGGGCCATAGCTATTTGTGTTGTTAAGTATGGAACACCTCAACCAATCTACTTTTAAAAAACAAAATTTCAATCCTACTAATTAGTAGCAAGCATCAAATTAACAGGCCAATTAATTCAAAACCAAATTGCTTTAATAAGTAAGCACAGATCGAACCCATTCGAATTGCTTTCAAACTTGGGCCCTGATGAGCCCACTTCTTTTCTGCTTTTTCAGTACAGACTCTGGGATTGGTACACCTCCCTCGCCCATGACTCCTTTTAGCTGTACGGAAGACTGAGGTGTCTGCTTGGTCTGACTATTCCGCCACAATCACAACAACGCATCATAAACAATAAAACAACAAAGCAAAGCTATGGAGTCCATTTGTCTCTTATTTCCTACACAAACCCCACTGATCTGTACACTTTCTAATGTAATTTCAAATTGCACAAATCAACAAGTTAGCATGGCTATTCCATATCATATTTAGCATATTAAAGAACAAAACTGAGGAAACAGAACGCGGCCACACCAGTAATTTAACTTCATACTTAATTCAATGCCATTACTCATCCTCAGATTCTTCCTTTGGGATTACAAAATAAAAATAATTCTAAATCTAGCCCCCAGTAGAAAGAACAAGAAGAAATCCCAATTAACTAAAAATGTAAACTGAAAAACTTATTTCAGTCTTTTAATACTCAACAGTGAACCTAGCCTAGCAGAATTAACACTCAAAGTTAACACTCAGACTGTCACGACCCAAATTTTTCCCACCTTCGGGAGTCGTGATGGCGCCTACTAATAGGAGTTAGGCAAGTCAATTATCAATTACCTCTTTTAGCGAACTTCAACAATATTAACAATAATAAAGCGTTTAACAATAAAGCGGAAGTCTCAAATAAAATTTACTAAAAGAAATGCGAAAGTTTAACAATCCTCTACCCAAGACTGGTGTCACAATACTCACGAACGTCTAGAGAATACTAAATACAAGGTTCGAATGAAACATAAAACTATCTGCTACGGTACAACGATAAATAACTGAATAAAATAGAAAGGGCTTCGGGCCTGCGGATGTCGGCAAGGCTACCTTGAATGTCCTGGACTGGATCTCGCTCCCAGAATGCTAATGCTACTGAAATGCTGCTCCAACACCTGGATCTGTGCAAAAAGATGCACAGAGTGTAGCATCAGCACAACCGACCCCATGTGTTGGTAAGTGCCTGGCCTAACCCCGGCGAAGTAATGACGAGGCTAGACCGGACTACCAAACAAACCTGTGCAGTTCAAATATAAACATATGCGCAGTAGAAGGGAATACAAAAATTTAACAAGTCACGAGGGAGGGGAGCATGTTGTAGGGGTTGTAGCAGTTTAGAATACGAGGTAAATAAATAAGGAATGAAACAATGCAACTACAAAGTCAACAAGAGTAATAAATCAAACATGGCACGGAATGTCCCTTCGTGCATTAATAATCAAAAAATGGCACGGAATGTCCCATCGTGCAAATATAATCAAACATGGCACGAAATGTTCCTTCGTGCAATAATAATCAAACATGGCACGGAATGTTCCTTCGTGCAATAATAATCAAAACATGGCACGGAATGTCCCTTCGTGCAATAATAATCAAAACATGGCAAGGAATGTCCCTTCGTGCAAATATAATCAAACATGGCACGGAATGTTCCTTCGTGCAATAATAATCAAACATAGTACGGAATGTTCCTTCGTGCAATAATAATCAAAACATGACACGAAATGTTCCTTCGTGCAATAATAATCAAAACATGGCACGGAATATTCCTTCGTGCAATAATAATGAAAACATGGCACGGAATGTTCCTTCGTGCAATAATAATCAAAACATGGCACGGAATGTTCCTTCCTGCAATAATAATCAAAACATGGCACGGAATGACCCTTCGTGCATAATCACTCTTCCTCACCTAAACAACAATCACAACCAAACAGGACGAGGGGATAGACAAACAACATTAAATATCCCGGCAAGGGAGAACAAAGCAAAATAGCTAAATCCCGGCAAGGGAGAACAAAGCAAAACAGCTAAATCCCGATAAGGGAATAATCACATCTCTTTTTATTACGTTCATTTTTTACTTTATAATCAAGTCAAAAATGGAGCCACCACTCCAAGGAGTTTACAAATCACATTTCCTTCTCATTCTCTTCATATCATATAGAAACCATCAATTAACAAGGAAGAGTCACTACCGAATCCCAAATAAGCACAAATAAGGACTCACGGTCATGCTAGACACTGGTGTGTAGATACTCGTCACCATGCATATACACAGTACTCAACATTTAGCAATTAGCAAACAACACTCTAATCCCATTCCCTCAAGCCAAAGTTAGATCAAACACTTACCTCGAATGCTCCAAACTCGACTCAATCCTCTAGTATAGCTTTACCCCTCGAATTCACCACAAAACCGCTCGAATCTTGTCATAAATTACTTGAATATATCAACAAATGCTAATTGAATCAATTCGAATGCATGAAAATGAATTTTCCAAAGTTTAACTTAAAATTTCCCAAAATGCCCCCGGGCCCACATGGTCAAAACCCGAGGTTCGAACTAAAACCCGGTTACCCATTCCCCCACGAGTCCATATCTACGATTGGTTTTAAAATCGGACCTCGATTTGAGGTCCAAATCCCCAAATTTAAGAAAAACCTAGGTTCTACCCAAAATCCCCATTTTCACCCTTGAAAAACCTTGATTTTAAGATGAAAACATGATAAATGATGTTAAAGATTGAAGAAATTGAGTAAAATTTGACTTACAAATGATTAGGGGAAGAAAGTTTTCTTGAAAAATTGCCTATGGAGTGTTTGAGTTGAAAGAATGAAGAAATGAGGTAAAAATTCATCTAAGTATGAAAAATGCAGGTTGCGGGTATGGGAATTGCGAACCCGACCTGCTAATTTGGGAAATGCAAGATTTAGTTCGCATTTGCGAACTTTGGCAATGGCTGGGACTTTCTCATTTGCGAGCCCTTCTTCGCATTTGCGAAGGCTCCTCATCGCATTTGCGGACATTTTGTTCGAATTTGCGACCCCCATGCAGGTGTTCCCTTTCTCGCATTTGCGGTCCTGGACTCGTATTTGCGAGCTCGCATTTGTGAGAAATCCTTCACAAATACGAAGATACCAGACCTGACCCGCAAATGCGAAGATACCAGACCTGACCCGCAACAGTTTTTTTTTCAAAGTCCAAAAATGCAATTCGTGGCCTATCTAAAACTCACCCGAGCCCTCGGGGCTCCACCCCGAACATACACACAACCTCAAAAATATCCTACGGACTTACTTGTGCGATCAAATCGCCAAAATAACATCATATAAATATAATCAAGCCTCAAATCACAAGATTTCTTCCAACTTTTTCATTAAACACAAATTTTCCATTTTTAAGTCCGAAACACGTCAAACTACGTCCGTTTTAAACCAAACTTTACAAATAGCACTTAATCCATATATAAGACTTGTACCGGGCGTCAGAACCAAAATATGAGCCCGATACCATAGTCTTTTAATCAATTTTCATTTCCAATTTCCTTAACAATTTCAGAAAAACAATTTCATAGAAAAATTCTTTTCTCGGGCTCTAGACCTCGGATTTTGACTCCGGGTACATGCCCGAGTCCCATATTTTTTTACGGACCCTCTGGGACCGTCAAATCACGGGTCCAGGTCCGTTTACCAAAAATTTTGACTGAAGTCAACTTTAATCATTTTAAAACTATATTTTGAAATTTTTCATAGAATTTAACATATAATCTTTCCAGCTATGTGCCCGGACTGCACACGCAAATCAAGGCAACTAAAGGTGAGGTTTTCAAGGCCTCGGAAGTGCGAAATGAAAGAGAAAATATGTGATGACCCTTTGGGTCATCACATTCTCCACCTTTAAAATAACCGTTCGTCCTCGAACGGACAAAAGAAAGAAGAACCTGAGTCGGGAAACAGATGAGGATAACGGCTCCGCATATCAGACTCGGACTCCCAGGTAGATGCCTCAGGAGGCTGACCTCTCCATTGGACACGCACTAAAGGAAAACTCTTCGACCTCAACTGTCGAACCTGCCAGTCTAGAATGGCTACCGGCTTCTCCTCGTAGGACAGATCCTTGTCCAACTGGACAGTGCTGAAATCTAACACGTGGGCTGGATCGCCGTGATACCTCCGAAGCATGGACACATGAAACACTGGATGCACGGCTGACAAGCTAGGCGGTAAGGCAAGTCTGTAAGCCACTTCTCCCACACGATCGAGAATCTCAAATGGGCCAATGAATCAAGGGCTAAGCTTGACCTTCTTCCAAATCTCATCACGCCCTTCATAGGCGACACTCGGAGCAAGACCCGCTCACCAACCATGAAAGCTACATCCCGAACCTTACGATCCGCATAACTCTTTTTCCGTGACTGAGCCGAACGAAGCCTGTCCTGAATGATCTTGACCTTATCCAAGGCCTCCTGAACTAAATCTGTACCCAACAACTGAGCCTCTCCCGACTCAAACCATCTGATTGGAGACCGGCATTGCCTACCATACAACGCCTCATATGGAGCCATCTGAATGCTGGTCTGGTAGCTGTTGTTGTAGGCGAACTCTACTAAAGGCAAAAACTAGTCCCACGAGCCTCCAAAATCAATGACACGGTCTCGGAGCACATCCTCCAATATCTGAATAGACCTCTCGGACTGGCCGTCCGTCTGAGGATGGAACGCTGTGCTCAACTGAACCTGGGTGCCTAACTCTTACTGAGCTGCTCTTCTGAAGCGCGAGGTAAACTGCGTTCCCTGGTCCAAAATGATAGATGTCGGCACCCCTTGAAGGTGAACAATCTCTCGGATGTAGATCTCAGCTAACCACTCCGATGAATAAGTGGCTGCAACAGGAATAAAATGCGCTGACTTGATCAGCCTATCAACAATGACTCAAATAGCATCAAACTTCTTCCGAGTCATCGGAAGTCGAGTAACGAAATTTGTGGTAATCCTCTCCCACTTCCACTCGGGAAGCTCAATCCTCTGAAACAAACCACCAGGCCTCTGATGCTCATACTTGACCTGCTGAAAATTCAAACACCGAGCCACATATGCAACAATATCTTTCTTCATCCTACGCCACAATAATGCTGCCGCAAGTCCTGGTCATCTCCGCGGCGCCGGGGTGAATAGAATACCGAGAACTATGGGCCTCCGCTAAGATCAGGTCTCGGATCCCATCGACATTGGGCACACAAACTCGCCCCTACAATCTCAAAACACCATCATCCTTTAAGGTCACCTTCGTTGCACCTCCACGCTGCACCGTGTCTCTCAGGACAGGGGATCATCAAACTGCCAATCACGGATACGCTCCAATAATGAAGAACGAGCAACTGTGCAAGCTAACACTCTGCTAGGCTCAGAAATGTCCAACCTCACAAATCGATTGGCCAAGGCCTAAATATCCAAAGCAAGTGGTCTCTGGCTGACCGGAACATAAGCAAGACTACCCATGCTGGCAGACTTCCTACTCAATGCATCGGCCACCATATTGGCTCTCCCCGGGTGGTACAAAATAGTAACATCATAATCCTTCAATAGTTCCAACCACCTCCTCTGCCTCAAGTTCAACTCCTTATGCTTGAACAAGTATTGCAGACTCTTGTGATCAGTGTACACCTCACACGTCACACCATATAGGTAATGCCTCAAAATCTTCAAAGCATGAACAATGGCTTCCAACTCTAGATCATGAATCGGATAATTCTTCTCGTGGATCTTTAATTACCTCGAAGCATAAGTAATGACTCTGCCATCATGCATCAATACCGCACCAAGACCAATACGAGAAACATCACAATAAACTATATAAGGCCCTAAGCTTGTGGGCAAAACCAATATCGGTGCCGTAGTTAGAGCTTTCTTGAGCTTTTGAAAGCTCACCTCACACTCATCTGACCATCTGAATTGGGCACCCTTCTGGGTCAATCTGGTCATCGGGGATGCTATGGATGAAAATCCCTCCACGAACTGACGGTAATAACCTGCTAACCCCAAGAAACTCCGAATCTCAGTAGCTGATGCTGGTCGAGGCCAGTTCTTGACTGCCTCAATCTTCTTCGAGTCCACCTGAATACCCTCTGCCGATACGATATGACCCAGAAATGCAACCGAACTCAACCAGAACTCGCACTTCGAGAACTTAGCATATAACTAGCTATCCTTCAAAGTCTGAAGAACCACTCTGAGGTATTGCTCGTGCTCTTCCTGGCTGCGGGAGTACACCAGAATATCATCAATAAAGATTATCACGAACAATCCAAGTAAGGCCCGAACACTCGGTTCATCAACTCCATAAATGTTGTTAGGGCATTGATCAACCCAAATGACATGACCAAAAACTCATAATGCCCATACTGAGTGCGGAATGCTGTCTTAGGGACATCAGACGCCCTAATTCTCATATGATGGTAGCCAGATCTCAAGTTTATCTTGGAAAATACCTTCGCAACCTGAAGCTGGCCAAACAAATCATCAATCCTCGGTAGTGGATACTTGTTTTTAACCGTCACTTTGTTCAATTGCCGGTAATCAATGCACATCCTCATCGATTCATCCTTTTTCTTCACAACTAACACCGGCACACCCCAAGGAGAAACACTAGGCCTGATAAAACCCTTCTCTAGCAAATCTTGCAACTGGTTCTTTAACTCCTTCAACTCTGGCGGGGCCATGCCATACGGCGGGATAGAAATTGGCCGCGTGCCTGGGGCTATATCAATACAAAAATCAATATCCCTGTCGGGCGGAATACCCGGCAGGTCAGAAGGGAAAACCTTAGGGAACTCCCGAACAATAGGAACAAAATTAATAGAAGGAACCTCTATGTTGGAATCGCGAACATACGCCAGATAAGCTAAACACCTGTCCTCGAACATACGTCGATCCTTCACATATGAAATAACACTGCGGGTGGCATGACCTGAGGTCCCACTCCACTCCAATCGGGGCAAATCTGGCAAAGCCAAGGTCTCGATCTTGGCGTGACAATCCAAGATAGCATGATACGGGGACAACTAATTCACCCCTAAAATGACGTCAAAATCCACCATGTCTAAGAGAAATAAATCAACACGGGTCTCAAGACCCTCAAACACTACCACACAGGAATGATGAACTCGGTCTACTACTATAGAATCACCCACCGGTATAGATACATAAACAGGAATACCCAAGGCATCACTAGGCATAACCAGGTAGGGTGCAAAATAGGACGACACATACGAATATGTAGACCAAGGGTAAAATAGCACTGAAATATCTCTAATACAAATCAGAATGGTACTTGTAATGTCTGCACTTGAAGACTCAACCTCTGGCCTAGCTGTTGGCTGACCTCTACCTCTGGCAACCTGAACTCTACCTCTAATACCTCTACCTCCACCTCTAACACCTCTGCCACTGCCTCTAGCTGGTTGGGCAGGCTGTGGAACCTCCGGTGCCTGAATCATAGCACGAGAACTCTGATGCTGGAAGCTTCCATAAACTCGAGGGCAATATCTGACAATGTGCCTCAGATCACCACAAGCATGGCAAAACCTCATCTGCTGTGGCTGAGCACCCTTCAACCTCAGGAAAACCCTCTTGAGATGACCATAATCGCCACACTCATAACATCCATGCGACTGCTGAGGGAACTGAGGCTGACCCTGTCGACCTGAATGACCACCTGAAGTACCATGAGTGACACGGGAAGCTGACTGAAAGGGCCTGGGAGGATGGCCTCTACCATAAGTACCTCTACCTCTAGACGAGGTACCATTGAACCTGCCTGCGCGATGGGGCCTCTTGTCCGACCCATGACCACCTCCCTGTGGCAGAGCTATCTCATCTCTACGGCCCACATTGGTCGCCTCCTGAAAAGTGATCTCACTCCCGGCCTGAGCCACTATACACGGCTGACCTACCACCGCTGGCTAAACTCCTGGAAGCATACCCGCTCGAATGACACTCTCCACGAAGCCTACCAATCGGACTAGAGCATCCTGAAGAACAGAGGTGGCAATGAACCCCTCTGGGACCTGAGCTGGGCCCACCGGGACTGCTGGGGCTGGAACCTCCTCCTCTAAATCAACCTGAGGCTCCACCACTGGAGTTGCTACTGGGGGATCGAACTGCTGCGCGGTAGAAGAGAAAGCACGTGTTCTCGCCATCTGCGGAGGAACAAAATAGAAATTCAATCGGTACTTAAGAAAATAGAACCGCACAACAAGAAAGAAAAAATGTGAAACTTTCCTAACTCTGTAGCCTCTAGGGGATAAATACAGACGTCTTCGTACCGATCCCTCAGACTCTACCGAGTTTGTCCGTGAGTTGTGAGACCTATTTAACCTAGTGCTCTGATACCAACTTGTCACGACCCGAATTTTTCCCACCCTCGGGAGTCGTGATGGCGCCTACTACTAGGAGCTAGGGAAGCCAATTATCAATTACCTCTTTTAGTGAACTTCAACAGTATTAACAATAATGAAGCGTTTAACAATAAAGCGAAAGTCTCAAATAAAATTTACTAAAAGAAATGCGGAAGTTTAACAATCCTCTACCCAAGACTGGTGTCACAATACTCACGAAACTCTAGAGAATACTAAATACAAGGTTCGAATGAAACATAAAACTATCTGCTACGGTACAACGATAACAAACTGAATAAAGTAGAAAGGGCTCCGGGCATGCGAACGTCGGCAAGGCTACCTCGAATGTCCTTGGACTGGATCTCGCTCCCAGAATGCTACTGCTACTCAAATGCTGCTCCAACACCTGGATATGTGCAAAAAGATGCACAGAGTGTAGCATAAGCACAACCGACCCCATGTGCTGGTAAGTGCCTGGCCTAACCCCGGCGAAGTAGTGAAGAGGCTAGACCGGACTACCAAATAAACCTGTGAAGTTCAAATATACACATATGCGCAGTATAAGGGAAGGGAGCATGTTGTAGGGGCTGTAGAAGTTTAGAATACAAGGTAAATAAATAAGGAATGAAACAATGCAACTACAAAGTCAACGAGAGTAATAAATCAAACATGGCACGGAATGTCCTTTCGTGCATTAATAATCAAAACATGGCACGGAATGTCCCTTCGTGAAAATATAATCAAACATGGTACGGAATGTTCCTTCGTTCAATAATAATCAAACATGGCACGGAATGTTCCTGCGTGCAATAATAATCAAAACATGGCACGGAATGTCCCTTCGTGCAATAATAATCAAAACATGGCACGGAATGTTCCTTCGTGCAATAATAATCAAACATGGCATGGAATGTTCCTTCGTGCAATAATAATCAAAATATGGCGCGGAATGTTCCCTCGTGCAATAATAATCAAAACATGGCACGGAATGTTCCTTCGTGCAATAATAATCAAAACATGGCACGGAATGACCCTTCGTGCATAATCACTCTTCCTCACCCAAACAACAATCACAACCAAACGGGTCGAGGGGATAGGCAAACAACATTAAATATCCCGGCAAGGGAGAACAAAGCAAAATAGCTAAATACCGACAAGGGAGAACAAAGCAAAACAGCTAAATCCCAGCAAGGGAATAATCACCTCTCTTTCTATTACGTTCATTTCTTACTTTATAATCAAGTCAAAAATCGAGCCAACACTCCAAGGAGTTTACAAATCACATTTCCTTCTCATTCTCTTCATATAATATAGAAACCATCAATTAACAAGGAAGAGTCACTACCGAATCCCAAATAAGCACAAATAAGGACTCACGGTCATGCTAGACACCGGTGTGTAGATACTCGTCACCATGCCTATACACCGTACTCAATATTTAGCAATTAGCAAATAATACCCTAATCTCATTCCCTCAAGCCAAAGTTAGATCAAACACTTACCTCGAATGCTCCAAACTTGACTCAATCCTCTAGTATAGCTTTACCACTTGAATTCGCCACAAAACCGCTCAAATCTAGTCACAAATTACCTGACTGTATCAACAAATGCTAATTGAATCAATTCGAATGCATGAAAATGAATTTCCAACAGTTTTACTCAAAGATTCCTAAAATGCCCCCAGGCCCACGTTGTCAAAGCCCGAGGTTCGAACCAAAACCCGGTTACCCATTCCCCCACGAGTCCATATCTGTGATTGGTTTTAAAATCGGACCTCGATTTGAGGTCCAAATCCCCAAATTTAAGAAAAACCTAGGTTCTGCCCAAAATCTCCATTTTCACCCATGAAAAACCTTGATTTTAAGATGAAAACATGATAAATGTTGTTAAAGAATGAAGAAATTGAGTAAAATTTGACTTACAAATGATTTGGGGAAGAAAATTTTCTTGGAAAATCGCCTATGGAGTGTTTGAGTTAAAAGAGTGAATAAATGAGGTGAAAATTCGTCTAAGTATGAAAAATGCAGGTTGTAGGTATGGGAATTGCGAAATTGCGAACCCCGATCTGCTAATTTGGGAAATGTGAGATTTAGTTCGCATTTGTGAACTTTGGCGGCTGGGACTTTCGCATTTGCGAGCCCTTCTTCGCATTTGCGATGGCTCCTCATCGCATTTGCGGACATTTTGTTCGCATTTGCGACCCCCGTGCAGGTGTTCCCTTTCTCGCATTTGCGGTACTGGACTCGAATTTGCGAGCTCGCATTTGCGAGAAATCCTTCGTAAATGCAAAGATACTAGACTTGACCTGCAACCATTTTGTTTTTCCAAAGTCCAAAATTGCAACTCGTGGCCTATCTAAAACTCACCCGAGCCCTCGGGCCTCCACCCCGAACATACACACACCCTCTAAAACATCCTACGGACTTACTTGTGCGATCAAATCTCCAAAATAACATCATATACATAGAATCAAGCCTCAAATCACAAGATTTCTTCCAACTTTTTCATCAAACATAAATTTTCCATTTTTAAGTCCGAAACACGTCAAACGACGTCCGTTTTAAACCAAACTTTACAGATAGCGCTTAAACCATATGTAAGACTTGTACCGGGCGTCGAAACTAAAATGCGAGCCCGATACCGTAGTCTTTTAATCAATTTTCATTTTCAATTTCCTTAATGATTTCAGAAAAACAATTTCACAGAAAAATTCTTTTCTCGGGCTCTAGACCTCGGATTTCGACTCCGGGCACATGCCCTAGTCCCATATTTTTTTATGGACCCTCCGGCACCACAAATCACAGGTCCGGGTCCGTTTACCAAAAATGTTGACCGAAGTCAACTTTAATCATTTTAAAACCATATTTTGAAATTTTTCACAGAATTTAACATATAATCTTTCCTGCTACGTGCCCAGACTGTGCACATAAATCGAGGCAACTAAAGGTGAGGTTTTCAAGACCTCAGAAGTGCGGAATGAAAGAGAAAATAGGTGATGACCCTTTGGGTCGTCACACAGACAGTGCAAAACAGGCATGCTTTGGAATGCAGAATTAGCACTCAAAATTGTGCAAATATGTTGCCCAGACAGTGCATAACAAGGCATATTTTAAGCTGGCTAATAGTACAAACAAATGTACCAAAATACTTCACGTTATCGACTTAATTTACTACACAAATTGACTTCTTCAACATCTCGAAAGAGGAGAATTCTTGTAGCGGAAACAAGCCAGATGATTTTTTGAAAAATGACTGTTTTTCTCCAACTCCATAATGCACATTATCTTCCAGACAAACTATCCACATTCAAATGTAATCCCCAGATTCAAAGAGGTACTTAACTTGAGGAGAGCAGAAATACTACAGAAAACTTGAAGAAAGCAAAAGTACTACAGCTCCTGAATGTAGGCTAATACCGTTGACTCATAAAAACAGTGATTAACTTTAACAGGAATCATCCAACAGGTCTCAAAAATGGTTTCAATCAATTATTCATGTAAATGCAAGCAGGAATACAGAGCGTCTTCAAACTGGCTAGGTTGAACAAGAAAACATCAAACAAATTGACTAAAAACTGAGACTAACTTGACTAAAGCTCAGAAGAAGTTTTGACAATCATGAAAACTAAAATCGAGCTTTCATTCGATAGAATTTCCAACATAGACTCAAGAAAACAGACAGGAATTTCAAGAAATTACTTCATGAATAAACTAGCACTTTGACAATAAAAAAAAGAAGCAATTTGATGCAAAGTAAGATCATATTCTCAACAGGCAGTCATGAAGAGTCAACAGCAGTTAAGAAAAGTATTTCACCTATCGACCTCAAGATGCGATCAAAACAACACTTGGAAATACATATCTCAAAAGAACCCAAACCCGAAAAGAAGAAGCTAGAGAAGGACTTCTAACATTGCTGAATTAAACCATAAGAAGTAATCAAATTCTCAGCCCTTCAAAAATGAGTTCAACATTCCTTCAAAATTCAAACTACAACAGCAAATACTCATGTTGTTTCTTAACACCCTAACTCAAACAATTTAAAATATGAATCGACTAAAGCCTAGCAAAGAGTTGCAACAGTTCCAGACGCTCCAGACGCTGAGACGAACTGACTAGATCAACAACGCTCAATGAGCATCTATGAGCAATTTTAGAACTCATTTTAACATATACATAACCAAACCAAACCAGAAATACTCGTAAAAGTGGAAAGAAAACACATCACGACCAACAGGCACCAAGAGTTAAAACAGTTCTAAAATGGCTAGACTCAAACTCTCGATACATTTTAACCAAAAATGCCAAAGATAGGCTACAAGAGATGAGTAATGAACCTGAATCAGTAAACAATTCGGACTAACTTTGCTCGAACGTTGAATACAAGTGGAAGGCAGTAGCTAATATCATCACAATCAGTAACAAAGATGAGTAGGAATCAGAAGCTCGGACAGCGATAAACTCAGCAACTTTCAATCGAACTCCATTTTTCAAATGAACTCCAGCCCAGAAAGAAGGAACGCAATATATTTTTTTTTGAAAAAAGAAGTAATCGAAAATCAAAATATAATCAAAGGACAGTACATATTTCTTTCATGTCATCTACTGTTCTGGAAAATCTAAGCCAAAATAAGACTGGAGAGGAAGAAGAACTCGTTTCACCCTAGTCCTTATGAAAAAAATCTCTCCCAAGAACCTCCCTCACTTTTTACCCGAAAAATTTCTTTTCTTTTTTTACAAAGAAAATTCACCTTATATATATATTAACCTCAAAAAGATCTCGAAGCTTCCTCCAAAAGGCCCCATCCGAAATCCCTTTTCAACCCCTTCTATGAACGATTTTGGGACAGATGGAGGGCAAGCATCAATTTTCATCCATCCACGACCCCCATTTATCCAACAAATCAATCAAGAGGCTGGAGAAAATGCACAAAATATCTGGAAGGAATCTTTTAATTTTCAGAGGCCGTTACACTATGGTGACGAGGAGAGAGGGGGAATGCGTGAGGCGAGATTTGAGGCTCACTCGCTTGAATTTTGGCAATTTTGGGAAGGGATTGGGTTGTTTGGGGAAGAAGATCAATGGTTGCGCTGATGGGGTGTAGAGATTAGAGTTCTGGGTCTTTTTCTGTGTTATAATTGGAGTGGGTTGGGGCGGGTTAATTAGAAGAAAGGGGGTTGGGCTTGGGATTCTTTGTGTTGGTCTTGGCCCAAATAGGCTTTTAAGAACAAATTCCTTTTTCCCTTTTCTTTTGTTCTATTATTCCTTTTTTTCTTTTCTATAATTAATTCAAATTCTAAATTAACTCCTAAATTGATCTAATCTTTTAGATAGGCTAAATTATCTACTATAATATCTACAAAAATTAATTACTCCTAAATTAAAGATGAAATTACTAATTAAAACTAAAAGGCTAAAAACGCAAAAGTAAGCTAATTTTTTTTTGTGATTTTTCCATTTTTATAAAATAATTAATTTACTAATTAATCCTAAAAATATGAAAATAGATCCTAAATGCAATTTCAATATATTTTTTTATGTTTTTCATTAATTATATATAATAAACGTGCACAGACAAATGCAAATAATTGACAAAAAATGCTACAAAAATCCACAAAATTGCAAACAATGGAAGAAATTGTTTTGGTTTGAATTTGTGGGAGTAATTCATATAGGGGAAAAATCACGTGCTCACAGGGATTCCTACACAAGCTTATTTGAAAAGTTAAGGCATGTTGGCCTGATTGAGCCGCTCCTCGGCTATACTCCAGACCCATATACAAAAGTCTTTGATCCTACTGTATGGTGCATGTACCACTCTAATGTCCAAAGGCATAGCATTGAAGATTGTCATTCATGGAAAAGGGAAATAGAAAGAATGATTCAGGAAGAAGTAATTGTGATCAATGACAGTGACTGGGAGCATGTGAATCCCCTTGGGAACTTGCTGACTGAAGTTAATGATAATGAAGTTGTTAATGGTTTTGGCAATATTGATATGGAACCCAGTGGCTAAGATGTTGTGCTTGGTAAATGGAAAAAACGCTACATCTCTTGGCTAGCTGAAGAGGAGTCTTGGTGGCTTATTTTGTTGTCATTTCTGTTGTCCGGGTTATTTTCAGGGTTGTAATCCGGATATTGACTTGTGATTCAAACCTTTCTATCCTTTTATTTTCCCTAGTTTGTTTTTTTGCAGTAACCCATTTAGTGTTGTCTAGGTTCATTCCAGGGTTGTAACCCCAGTTTATTTTACTTGTTTTGCTGTTCAAACTCTTTCACCATCTGTCTAATGCAATTTTCTACCTTTTGTTATTTCTAGTCATTTTTGTTAGTTCTCTTTTCTTTTTACAAATCTTTTCCCTGTTGGCTCTAGTGACGTGACGTGACATGCGTAATTTTCAGCCTGGGCTCAAAAGTTAGTTTAGTCATGAAGAATGAAATAATTTTGAAGATGATATGGGCACTTGAGGGAAATAAGAACATATTTGGACATTGTGAGATCACTTCAAGCCCGAATTGTGTGAAATTGGGGTAGATATAACGTAAAGAATACTGTTGAAATGTATCTGCCGCATCGATTTGAAGCCAAAGGCATGTTTGCCCCAAGTTTATAGGGGTCGTTCGTGGTACTGAGGTTGTTGTCCAATAGTGCTGGGTAATTGACAAATGTAGAAGGCAAATATGTGGATATGGTTATTAATTCTGGTGCAATCAAAAGATGTTACATATGTTTTCCTCAGTTTGTTTAATTGTGTTGTTTGTACTTGGCATGCTTTTGAAGATTGGAATGACGAAGGCATTTTGTTATGCTATCTAAATACTTTATCCTTTGCTACCCCTTTTGAGCCTTATTTAATTTCTTTCATACCCCACTTTTGGAATTAGTAGCAACGTTCAGAAACGCAAGCACAAAAGATAAGTAAAGGAAAAAGAGAAAGGAAAAAAGGAGAAAAAGAGAAGAAAACAACAACAAAAAGAAAAAAAAAAGAAAAAAAATCACAACAAATAAAGCAATCCCTATGTCATGAACTACGTTCGACCTGATTCCTTTTAAGGATACGTAGGCAGCCTCACGGTTCGGTCCCGTCAAAACAAAAATCCAAAAGTCCCCAAAAAAGAAACTGGGGCAGAAGTTGCGGTTGTTGTAAGAAACCTGATTCCGAAAGTTGTAATCTTTTAACCCGTTTGAATTTTTTTGAGCCTTTTGTACCCTTTCTTTTTAACCCTATCCAAAAGCCCACATTACGGTCTAAAGAAAGACCTTCTGATCAGTCTTAGAGAGATGCCAAGTCGAGCAAGTAGGGGTGATTCATATCAGGTGCAACACTCCGGTCCAAGCAGGGAAAATGAAAAATGAGAGAGCTTTATTGGTGAAAACCTTCACGAGCACCTTAAGACGACTGTAAGTTGAGAGAAAGAACAAAATGAGAGAGGCTTGATGGTGAAAACCCTTCGGGCACTACAAGTCGAATAAGGATCGTGAATTAGATTGGAAAATCAGAGCATTGAAGCCCAGTTTCACGGCGAAAAGGTGCAATAAGAGTGAACAGTGGAATTGCTTGACAGAATAGGCCACATGTGCGTGTCATGGTCATTAGAGTTGTTATCCGCATCTGATAGGTTTCTACTTTGTAGTTTCTTGTTAGGGATCATCCTTTTCCATTGTCCTTTACTCTGTTCCTTTTGTCTTACTTCCTATTCCTGAGTCTATTTGGTCAGAACAAGTGAGAAATGACTTTAAAATTTGCCACCAGCTTTCAAAGTGCACAAAACGGGATCTGACTGGCACATCAAAGTGGCATAAGTTAGGAAAGAACAACGTGCACACTGAGTTGGTAACAATCAACATGCTTTGGGATTTATTTGAAATACAAAGGTTTGGTATATATCAATTCATGAAAAATGCAACAGATAGAGGATGTTGGGAGAACAGATCAAAGGTATTCTCCATGATGAGGTTGACAGAGAAAGTGGTTAACCAATGACGAGGAAGGTCTTCAAAGCGGAAATCAAAGTTATCATGGCAAGTGAAGGAGGAATAGACCTCAAGGCCAAGGCCAGTGGTTTAAGTCAAGAAATAATAGCATACGCACTGAGTGGGTGGCAATTGACGCGCTTTGGGATTCATGTGAAACAAAAAGGTTTGGTAAATGTCAGTTCATGAGTAATGCAACTGTGACGACCTGACTCGTCGTCTCATGTGTTACTGCTCCGTTACCCCCATTTTATGCTTTTTCATGTTTCGTTATCGGTATGTGGTGTGTTAGAGTTGATTTGGATTGGTTTTGATAAGAAATGAGATACTTAGTCTCTTTAAGGAAGGCTTAAGTTGAAAAAGTCAACCGGACATTGATTTATGAGTTATAGGGCTCAGATGTGATTTCCGGTGATTCGGTTAGCTTCGAGAGGTGATTTGTGACTTTGAAGTACGATCGGAATTGATTTTGGAGGTCCGGTGTAGAATTAGGCTTGAATTGGCAAAGTTAGTATTTTGGCGATTTCCGGTTGATAGGTGAGATTTTAATCCGAGGGTCGGAATGGAATTCCGAGAGTTTCTGTAGCTTTGAGATGTGATTTTTTATGTGTGTGAAAAATTTTAGGTCATTCGGACGTCATTTGGTTGGATTTTTGATCGAATGCGTGTTTTGGAAGTTTGAAAATAACTTAGGCTTGAATTCAATGTAATTTGATGGTTTTGGCATTGTTTGAGGCATTTTGATGATTGGAACAAGTTTGTATGATGTTTTAGGAGATGGTGGTATTTTTGGTTGAGGTCTCGAGGGCCTCGGGGTGATTTCGGATGGCTAAAGGGAGGTTTTTCGGACTTTGGCTGCTGCAGAAAATTGCAGGTCAGTGCTGCAAGATTTTTCTCTATGCGATCGCAGGAGAAGGGATGCGATCGCATAGAAGGATTTCGAGGGGTTGTTTGGTTGTTCTATGCGATTGCATAGCGATTCATGCGATCGTACAGTGTAAAGTTGATCCGGAATTTTTAGTAGAAAAATTGTTCTATGCGATCGCAGGAGTTGGTGTGCGATCGCATAGGGTTAAATTTGGAGCTGGAAATTTTATTCTATACGATCGCAGAGGTTAGGATGTGATCGCATAGGGTTGGCTACAGTGATCTGGACAGAATATTAAAAATATTCATTCGCGAACCTAACCCATTTTTCACTCCATTGTTGGTCTTTTTGAAGGAAATTGAAGAGGGATTCAAGGAGAATCGATTGGAGATAAGATTTTTGAACTTAAAACTCGTTTTTATTGTGAAATCCACCTAGAAATTAATGGAAATTAAGCCTAAAGTTGATGAACTAGGGCTTGAGTTTTTAATATTTCAAATTGGGATTTGATGGGTCATTTGAGCTCGGATTTGAGAGTTCTTGGTATGTATGAACTCGTGGTGAGATAAGGAATCCGGTGATATTAATTTTCTGATTTTTTTAGAAATGGGCCCACAGCTCGGGTTTTTGCAAATTTTGCAATTTTTGATATTTTTGAGTCTTTTCGATTGGGTTATGTTCCCTTAGCCTATTGTGATGTATTCGCTCTGATTTTGGCTAGATTCGACGCGTGTGGAGGCCGATTTGAGGAGCAAAGGCGTCGCGAGCTAGAGATTTCGGCGGTTCGAGGTGAGTAATGATTGTAAATGATATCCTGAGGGTTTGAAACCCCGTATTGCACATCGTAGTGCAATATTGAGGTGACTTGCACGCAGGATAGTGGGCGTGGGGTAGAGCACCGCTGGGGATTGTGACTTGGTCCGTCCCGATTGATGAATTTACCGCGTATTTGACTGGAATTTATTTGTTATCACTGTTGTTTGGGGTGATTGCCATATTTGGGCTTCGTACCAACTATTTGAATCCTTCGGGGAATATTTTCACTGTTTCCTCACTGTTTTGACTTATTACTTGAACTCATTCATACTGTTTCTCCATTATTTTACAACTCAGCCACTTTTACTCAGATTTGAGTCTTAAATAATATTTTTGAACAATAATTTGGGCTGAGAACTACTGTTTTACTAATGCCCGAGGGGCTTGTGATGATATTTTGACTGAGTGTGGCCAAGGGCCAGATGTAAGGATACACTGAGTAATATAAGGCCGAGGGACTGGATGTGAGAGCTATATATGGATCGGGATGCACGCCTCAGTGGTATATATATATATATTGGATCAGAAGGCACGCCATGGTGATATAGCGCTTGGGATGTAGGAGACCCTCCGGAGTCTGCACCCCAACAGTGAGCGCGAGTACCCATATGGATCGAGTTGCACGCTGTAGCGAACTATGGATCGGGCTGCACGCTGCAGCGATATGTGGATCGGGCTGAACGCCGCAGCAGTTACTATATGATACTGTTCTGAGAGTGATCTGAGAGAGGGAGCCCGAGGGGCTGGTACAGTTTGAGATATTGCCCGAGGGGCGAACTTTTATGTGCTCATCTTGCATACTTATTTGCCTTTTTACCTGTCATACTGTGGTATTTGTGCCCGAGGGGCGGATTTTCTGTACTTATCAGCACTAACTGTTTTGAAATCATTTTCATAATTATTGAAAAAATCATTTTCAAAAGAGATTTGAACTGAGCCAAGGTATTTCTAAAGATTTCACAGATTTCACTGTTTTCTCAAAAAACTATACCCGGCTTCTATAAAACATGTTGGTTGCTTTACATGATTTCTTGCTGCTCAGTTATTATTTACTTTTGTTACTCACTGAGTTGGAGTACTCACTTTACTACCTGCACCTCGCGTGCAGATGCATGTATTTATTCACCCGGTAGCGGGTTTTGAACTAGTTGAAGATTTTGCTATCGTAGCTGAGCAAGGTGACCGCTAGCATTCGCGGCACCGGATTTCTTCCTTTGATTCTAAATTCTATTCTGTATATTACTGGCCTTTTATTTGCATTTAGACTCTTCTAGATGCTCGTGACTGATGACACCCCGGTTTGGGTTGTGTTGGATTTATTTCCGCAAAATCATATTATTAAGTCATATTCAAGCTGTTTTCTTATGTTTAACTATTTTGAAATGACAAGTTAGGTTAGTTGGCTGGCCTCGTCTTCACGAGAGGCGCCATCATGACCAGTGCGGGGGTTTGGGACGTGACAGTCTTCACGAGAGGCGCTATCGCGACCAGTGCAGGGTTTTGGGTCGTGACAAACACACAATCCAACAAAGCTTTTTGTTACCTTCTGCAATGATAAGCAACAATAAAGATGAAGTAAACATGGAGCTTATACCGATAACATCAGATAGAATTGAAGAAATTGCTGAAAGTTCTTGTGCTCCTCAGATATCAAGAAAAAGACTGGGGAGAAAGTTGAAAGAATATCCACCATGTAAAATACTTAGGCACGATGCATTGCTTGAGGAAGTAAGAGTTGGATCCATCTTTGAGAAAAAACAAAACATGACTAAATTTTTCTGCAGCTTGGAGATAAACCAAAAAGTTGAATTCACTGTTGTTAGATCATGTTCCAAGAGATACGAGCTAAAATGCATCGTGGACAGATGTTATTGGAATGTACGTGCTACCAAAATAAAAAATTCCACACTGTTCAGGGTGATAAAATATCATAACATCCATGAATGCTCGGTTGATGCAAGAAAATCAGATCAGAAGCATGCTACATCAAATTTTATAAGTGAACTAATTAGAGAACATGTTCGAGACAAAAAGATAGAGGTTACACCAGCCTTTGTAGAAAATGAAATGAAAAAGAAATTTGGAATTGACATTGGTTATCCCAAGGCATGACGTGCCATTCAAAAAGATGTTGCTTGCATAAGGGGAACACCTAAAGAGAACTACCATATTCTTCCTTCATACCTATACATGATGGTGGCCAAAAACCAAGGAACGTACACAAGCATAAAAAGAGGTGCGCAGAATAGGTAAGCAAAACAATACTAACCATCAGCCTGAAGTTTCAAATGTTACTATTTAAAAAACTTCACACCTTATGATTTGTTTTTTTTGTATTTTAATGTACAGATTTGCTTACATGTTCTTTGCTCCTGCGACTTCAGTAGCTGGTTGGTCCTACTTTAGACCCGTTATTGCAGTAGATGCAACGTTTTTGAAGTCAAAGTATCGTGGTGTTCTATTTGTTGCTGTATCAAAGGATGCAAACAATCAAATCTTTCCTCTATGTTTTGATATAGCAGGTTCAGAAAACAATGAGGCATACATTTGGTTCTTCGGGGAAATGAGAAAAGCAATTCAAGTCCGTCATGAACTGGTTTTCTTGTCAGATAGAAACCAATCGATCGCAAATGGTATTATAAAAGTTTTTCCTGAAGTTCACCATGGTATATGCCTCTATCACATTGAGAAAATTTAAAACAAAGACATGCAAAGGCCATGGTAATAAATCTTTTTCAAAGTGCTGCAAGTTCATACAAACGTGAAGATTTTAATTAGTTAATGTCCCAACTCAAAAGTATTGACAAGAAAATATATAATTACATAATGGAAGAGGCTCCCGAGAGATGGGCTCGATCGTGGTTCCCTCGGCGACGTTATGATATGTTAACAATAAACATGGTAGAATCAATGAATTCCGTTTTACTAAAAGGGAGAGAAATGCCTATTTTAAGAATGTTAGATTTCATCCAAGAAAAGTTGGGAGAGTGGTTTTACGAACGGAGAAAAAAGGCAAATGAAACGTTTCACAGAATATCAATATGGGCAGAAGAAGAGATGACTAAGAAGATAGACTTGGATTGCAAAATATTTGTGAGTATATTTATTAACTTCAACTTTTTATATCTGTTGCACGAATTTATTGCTTACATTTAAAAAATTTATACTTTTTCTTTTTGAAGGAAAAATATATTAATATAGCTTGTCTTAATTTTTTATTCCTTGTTAGGTGTTCAACCTTGACTCAATATTGTTTAGAATAAATAGTGAAGGAATCGAATTCCTTGTGGACTTGAAGAAGAGAACTTGTGACTGCCTGGAATTCCAACTTGATGAATTGCCCTGTTCATATGCAATTGCTGCTATTAATAAGAGATATTTGCAGAAATCTGATTACTGTTCAAATTGGTATTCAAGGGGAACATGGTTGAAAATATATGAAGGACATGTGAATACCATAGAAGATCAAAAATCATGGGAAATACCACAAAATATACAATCTGAGATCAGAAAACCTCCCGATGTAGAGATTCTACAAGGAAGAAGACAAAAGAAGAGGCATATACACGCGACTGAATCATCAGTACCATCCAAGTCTACCAAATGCAGTCGATGTAAACAAGTTGGGCATAACAAAACAACTTGCTTTTTTTCCCCAGCACCTCATCCATATTCTATGAAACACACTGAAAAGTACTCCAAGCTTCAATAATCCTTGGTCTGAATTTAGACTTTCTTTATTATATGACATAATTGAAATGTGACTTTTTCATAGGAATAGAAAAAATAAGGTCTTGAACAGTTTTATATACTGCTAAAGTACGCAATGACTTATGCGAGAAAAAACTTCAGGTTATAGTATGTGAAATACATATCCTTAAACAAACATATACACACACACACACACATATGCGTACAGTACATAAAAAGAAATGCATGTACAAACAAAAGTTGTAGCATCTCTAAGCAACTAAGAAGTATAAAGAAAATATCAACAAAGAGGGTGACAATTACATTGATATAAAAAGAGGTCAGAACAGCACACATATTACAAACAAAACTTCAGCTCTCTGGGCTGAAGTTATACAAAATTAACCTAAAAAACTTCAGATCTATGGGCCAAAGTAAACAAAAAGCATAGCATTGGAACATAAAAAAAGTATTACAAACACTAACAATCATCTCCATCATCATCATCATCATCATCATCATCATCACAGTACTCCTCAATTTCTCTAAATATCTCACCATCATCACTATCGGAGATAACTATAGGGTAGTCGGGCAAAAGACCAGTGAATCCAAGAAGATCAATCTTCAACTTGTTAAATTCATCACGAAGCTGGCTTTGTTCGACGATTACTCTATACATAATAGAAAGAAGAGTCTTCAGGTTGTTTTGCAGCTTCGAATAGTCGTTCCAGCTGGGAAACAGAAAACTATCAAACTGCTACACAACCTTGTCGAACGAGGTTGAATTATCTCCACAACTACGTTCCATGTTAAGCCTGTTCTGGAATGATTGATTGGCACTGAGCTTTGTTCTAATTCTCTCCCAATCAGCCTTTATTTCATCCCACAAAAGCATAAGATTAGCCATCGGTTTGTTATTGTACCACTCACACATCAAACTCTGCCACTTTATAATAATTTCATCCATATTAGGCTACCCACTTCCGCTTGCACCTGATATTTTTTCTTTAACAAAAGCTCAAAGACTAAGGATTAATATAAATTTAAAGAAATATGATAGAATTCTATGAATGACTATGAAATTTTCAAGTGAAGAAATTATTAACATAGACAAAGAGTTCACCTAATTAATTTAATATCTATAAATGTAAAAGTAACTTTTTAGCTATTTTTACTGTTTTACGTTCACAGAAATTGAATGAAACACGATAAGTAGGTGGTAAAAATAAGTATGTTGTAAATGCAAAAAGAAATGTAACTTCAGCCCCATAGTTTTTCTATAGTAAAAAGATATTTAACTTAAATGAAAGATGAAGTAGTTGACAAAAGACAAAAAGTAGATAGTAAATGAAAAAAGATAAGTATCAACTTAAAAATACACCAAAACATGCTAAAGTTTTTGTCTTAAAGCTTTTTCAAGAAACTTCGGCCCAATGTGCTGAAGTTTTTTAGTATATTTCCAAAAACTTCAGCATTTCATAAGCTGAAGTTTTTGTATTGGATTCAATAGTTTTTGTCTTAAGCTTTTTCAAACAACTTTGGCCCAATCTGCTGAAGTTCTTTAGTATATTTCCAACAACTTCAGCACTTGATCAACTGAAGTTTTTTGTTGGATTCAATAGTTTTTGTCTTAAGATTTTTCAAACAACTTCGGCCCAAAGTGCTGAAGTTTTTTAGTATATTTCCAAAAACTTCAACACTTAATAAAGCTGAAGTTTTTTATTGAATTCAATAGTTTTTGTGTTAAAGTTTTCCAAAAATCTCCGGCCAAATGTGCTGAAGTTATTTAGTACATTTCTAAAAACTTCAGCATTTGTTAAGCTAAAGTTTTTGTCCTAGACTCGATAGTTTTTGCCGTAAAAAATTTTCAAATAACTTACGCAGATACTGCTGAAGTTATTTAGTGTATTTAGTGATGAGATGAAGTTTTTGTCCTACATTTGACACTTTAGTTATGACTTTTAACCAAAACTTCAGATTAAAAAGCAAAATTTATTTACTTCATGCTCAAGTTTAGCATGTTGAATTTCAACAAAAATATACTTGAAATTCATGAAAAAAGATAAACATATTTGAATCAATCCAAGTCACATAATTCACTCAAAATAATGTATATTCACAAAATATAATTTTGTTTTCACTTACATCCTTGGGAAAAAAGAAAAAAATTAGTTTTTTGTTTACAAGTTATTTTCTATTCAAAAAATTCACAGAGCGTCTTCATATTCTCCATAGTAATGTCCTAATTTCTCTTATTGGTTTTCTAAAGCACATTTCATGAACCTTCACTATGTCTTCCACCATAGCGTTTTCTGTCAGACACAGGTTGACAAAATTTAGTACTATAATTTTTTTAGCAACTACCGTCTTCTTTCATAAGAAAAAAACAAAAAAATGTTGGACAAAAACATGCTTACTGGTGTGCATCTGGAAATTCATGGGAAACAAAGATAGTGAAGGAGAAGTCCAAAATACTTCTATATGACGGAGACTGGCCACATCAAAAACCCGAGCCCCGGGAAATTTGCTCTTTTTCCTAAAAGTTATATTTATCAACTAGTAAAAAGAGCAAATTGTCCTGGTGCTTGAGTGTTTGATCTGGCCACTCTCCTTCACATATGAAGTATTTCGACTTCTCCTTCACTATCTTTGCTTCCCACGAATTCCCTGCTACACCCAATAAGCCTGTCTTAGCCAACATTTTCTTGTTTTTCTTTGAATACAAATTTAAAGAAATATGATAGAAGTCTATGGATGACTATGAATTTTTCAAGTGAAGAAATTGGTAAAATAGCCAAAGAATGCAGCCAATCAATTTAATATCTATAAATGTTGAAGAGATTACCTATTTTTTGTTTAGAGAAATTGAATGTAAGAACATAAGTAGTTGGTAAATGCAATAAAAAATAGTAAAAAATAAGGCCACAAAAAGTAGTTGATATACGTGATAAATCACAAAAAGAAGCTAGAAAATGCAAAAAACTTCGGCCCAATGTGCTGAAGTTTTTTAGTATATTTCTAAAAACGTCGGCACCTGAAAAGCTGAAGTTTGTGTGATGGTGTCACGACCCCAGTTCGCCCTCCGTAAACATGTCGTGATGGCACCTAGTTCCTATAACTAGGTAAGCCTAACAATGCGGAATGACAACACAACTTGCGGAATAAATTATTTTTAAAAAAACAATTAAAAGAAAATTGTATAAAAGATGTCACCCGACATATATTACTCAATAATGCGGAAGTCTACAACATCACCCGAAAACCCGGACCTCACGGGAAACACATGCTAAAGAAGTACTGTAAATGCTCTAATCTCCAGAGTGTCTACATCAAAGGTACGATAGAAAACTAAGTATTGCAGATAGAATAAAGCAAGAGACTCTTCGGTCTGCGGATGCTGCAGGCATACCTCGAAGTCTCTGTAACTCTCCCTGACTCAAGGATTGTGCGCCTGAGATGAAGTACCTGGATCTGCACATGAAAAAACATGCGCAGAAGAGGCATGAGTACACCATAGCGGTACTCAGTAAGTGCCAAGCCTAACCTCGGTTGGGTAATGACGAGGAAGGTAAGGGCCCCTACTGAGATAAACATGATATATGATAAGATAAGGAAAACAGCATAGATAAAGTCTACAGCAAGAATCTAACAGGATAAATAAGGGAAACAACAATACGAAGCAGAAACAAAACAATATAAGGAATACTGCTCACATCAGGAAGTAATAGCGGGGATCTCTTGGTATCTCGAGGATCTCTAGGGATCTCTTGGTATCACGAGGATCTCTTGGTATCCTCAAATCTTACATTTTCATGTGCCAGGGATATCTTGGTATCATGCACCTCAGTCCAGAACATAACAAGTACAGGGGGATCTCCCGGGATGTCGTCCCGTAGTCCCAATTTAAAACATACAATAATAGCCCAAACATTAGCATAAACTCAGAAACAAGTAATGGAAAATCCTAGCCTAATCACGCTTCACGAAGTATCAATAAGTCAGTTAAAACACTTAGGCAATTAAGTCAAATAAACATGCTTCTCTAAACTAGCATAGGATAAAACTAGCAATTCAAAATAAACAGATAAGCAAGAAAACTCAAATTAAATACTTCAAATAAAAACGGATTTCCAACAATTAGCTCAAGTACGCGCTCGTCACCTCACGTACAAGGCATTCAATTACCAAATATCATATCTAAGGGGAAAGGTCCCCCGCACAAGGTTGGACAAGCCACTTACCTCGAACCGGCAAAAAAATCAACCAGAAACCATGCCTTTGCCACGAGTATTCGACTCCAAATGGCCCAAATCTATTAAATTCAATTACATATCATAAGTAACATCGCAAACAATTGGTTTTACTATTTAATTCAAAGCTACGACGTTAAATTAGGTAAAATTACCAAAATACCCTTCAAGCCAACGTCTCGAAATCGAATAACTTTTATATTTTCAGAACCCTCATACTCTCACGAGTCTAACAATATAAAAATCTCCCAAATTTGTGGTCAAACACCTACTCAAAACTCAATAGTTTAGACTATGAAGTTTTACCCAATTTTTCCAAATTTTGATCCTCAATTCGAATTTAGGTGATGGATTTAACTACATAATGATGAAATATAACTATAAGGGATTGAAGAAATGTTACCCAATAATCTCCACTTCAAAACCCTCTCAAAATCGCCCTCTCCCGAGCTCAAATTTGATTTTTCCAACTTTTGAAATTAAACCCTCGATTTCACTAATTCTGAACAGTGGTTTTCGCTTCTGCGGAACAAGTGCCACTTTTGCGGCTTTCACTTAAGTGACCAGGTTCCGTTTCTGTGGACCATTTCCACTCCTGCGGTTCCCGCTTCTACGATTTCATTAAAAGGCCCCAAAATCCGCTTCTGCAGTTAAGAATTCGCAGATACGGACCCGCTTCTGCGGAAGACCCACTGCATCTGCAGAAACTGAAGACCTTGACCAAACCCGCTTCTGTGGTGATAAGGCCGCTTCTGCGGTTCCCGAGCCACATAAGCGAAAATACCAGAAGAGAAAAACTTCAGTTGCTGCTACACATCTCAAATTTTCCCATTAACCACCTGAAATCATCCCGAGGCCCCCGGGACCTCAACCAAAAGCACCGATAACACCTAATACCTCATTCAAACTTGTACCAATCTTTAAACCACCTACAACAATGCCGGAAACTCGAATTAAACAAGGAATTGAGCATAAGAACTTCAAATTTTATCAGAATACACTTTCGATCAAAAACCTAACCAAAACGCGTCCGAATGGCTTGAAGTTTTGCACGCACATCCCAAATGACATGACGGAGCTGCTGCAACTTCAAGAATTTCAATCCGTCCCTCGGATCAAAAACTCACTATCGGGCCGGAAATTTCAAAAATTCAAACTTCGGCATTTCAAGCCTAAATGAGCTACGGGCTCCCAAAATACATTTCGAACACGCTTCCAACCCCGAAATTGCCTAACGGAGCTAACGGAACCATCGAATCTCCATTCCGAGGTCGTCTTCACACTGTCTCGACTACGGACCACTTGTCAACACTTAAACTCTCATTTAGGGACTAAGTGCCCCAAAACTCTCCGAAACCCAATACCGAATATCTAGGCAAACCAAAATAACATAAATAAACTTAAGGGAAGTAGTTAATATGGGATCGGGGCGTTAATTCTTAGGACGAACAGCCGGGTCGTCACATCCTCCTACACTTAAACATTTGGTCGTCCTCGAACGAGCATAGAGAACATACCTGAAGTAGTAAAAATATGAGGGTAACTGCTGCGCATATCCTGCTAGATCTCCCAGGTCGCCTCCTAGGCCGGCTGACCCCGCCACTGAACCTTTACGGAAGCAATGTTCTTTGACCTCAAATTTTTGATCTGCCTGTCCAATATAGCCATTGGCTCCTCAACATAGGATAGATCCTTGTCCAACTGGACTGAACTGAAATCCAACACGTGCGACGGGTCACCGTGATATCTCCGGAGCATCCAAACATGAAATACCTGATGAACTTCGGCCAAACTGGGAGGTAATGCAAGATCATAGGCAACCTCCCCAACTCGCCTCAAGATATCAAAAAAGACAATAAACCTCGGACTCAACTTTCCTTTCTTCCTAAACCTCATAACGCCTTTCACAGGCGAAACCCGAAGCAGAACCCGCTCACCAACCATATAGGAAACATCACAAACCTTCTTGTCCGTGTAGCTCTTTTGTCTGGACTAGGCTGTGCGGAGTCTATCCTGAATCATCTTAACCTTCTCCTATGCATCCTGAAACAACTCTGTGCCCAATAGCCTGGCCTCACCCGGCTCAAACCAGCCCACCAGAGATATACACCTCCTACCATATAAAGCCTCAAATGGCGCCATCTGAATGCTGGACTGATAACTGTTGTTGTAAGCAAACTTCGCCAATGGCAAGAAACGATCCCAAGACCCTCCAAACTCAATCACACACGCACAGATCATATCCTCAAGAATCTGAATAGTGCGCTCAGACTGTCCGTCCGTATGGGGGTGAAATACCGTGCTTAACTCCACCCGAGTGCCTAACTCCTACTGCACGGCTCTCCAGAACCATGATGTAAACTGAGTACATTTGTCTGCAATAATAGAAACTGGAATACCATGCAGACGGACGACCTCCCGGATATAAATCTCTGCCAACTGCTCTGATGAATATGTGGTACACACATGAATGAAATGAGCAGACTTGGTCAGCCAGTCCACAATAACCCAAATGGCGTCAAACTTCTTCAAGGTCCATGGGAGTCCAGATACAAAGTCCATGGTGTTCCGCTCCCATTTCCACTCCGGAATCTCTATCTGCTGAAGCAACCCACCCGGGCGCTGGTGCTCATACTTTACCTGCTGGCAGTTGAGGCATCTAGACACATAACCAACTATATCTTTCTTCATCCGCCCCCCACCAATAGTGCTGCCTCAAATCCTGATACATCTTTGCGGCACCTGGATGGATGGAATACCGCAAACTATGGGCCTCTACTAGAATCAACTCTCGAAACCCATCAACATTGGGCACACAAATCCGACCCTGCATCCTCAATACCCCATCATCTCCGATGGTCGCATCTCTAGCATCTCCATGCTGCACCTTGTCCTTAAGGACAAGCAAATGAGGGTCATCATACTACCACTCCCTGATACGATCGAACAATAAAGACCGACAAACCACACAGGCTAGAACCCGACTGGGCTCCGAAAGATCCAATCTCACAAACTGACTGGCTAAGGCCTGAACATCCATCGCCATAGGTCTCTCTAAAGCTGGTAAATATGCCAAACTCCCCAAACTCTCCGCCCGGCAACTCAAGACATTCGCCACCACATTGGCCTTGCACGGGTGAAACAGGATGATGATATCATAATCCTTCAGCAACTCTAACCACCTCCTCTGATGCATATTTAGATCATTTTGCTTGAGTAAGTGCTGCAAGCTCTGATGGTCAGTATAGATCTCACAAGGCACATCGTACAAATAATGACGCCAGATCTTCAAGGCATAAACAATGGTATCTAACTCAAGGTCATGGACATGGTAATTCTTTTCATGTATCTTCAACCATCTGGACGCTTAGGCAATCACCCTACCATCCTGCATCAACACCACTCCAAGGCCAACTCTCGAGGCATCACAATAGACAGTATAAGACCCCGAACCGGTAGGCAACATCAAAATTAGGGTTGTGGTCAAAGCTGTCTTGAGCTTCTGACAGCTCACCTCACACTCCTCTGTCCACTAAAATGGGGCACCCTTCTGGGTCAATCTAGTCATAGGGGCCGCAATCGATGAAAATCCCTCCACGTAGCGACGGTAGTATCCCGCCAAACCAAGGAAACTGCGAATCTCTATAGCTAAGAACGGCCTGGGCCAACTCTGTACGGCCTTTATCTTCCTCGGATCCACCCGAATACCCTCACTCGAAATCACGTGGCCTAAGAATGCCACAGAACTCAGCCAAAACTTACATTTTGAGAAGTTTGCATATAACGTCTTCTCTCTCAAGGTCTAAAGCACGGTCCTCAGGTGTTGCTCATGATCTTTTCGACTCCGGGAATACACCAGAATATCATCAATAAAAATAATAACGAATGAGTCAAGATATGGTTTGAACACACTGTGCATCAAATGCATGAAAGCTGCTGGGGCATTAGTCAACCCAAATGACATAACAAGGAACTCAAAAATGACAATACAGAGTCCTGAAGGCAGTCTTCGGGATATCTGGCTCCCGAATCTTCAACTGATGGTAACCTGAGCGCAAGTCAATCTTAGAAAACACTTGTGCGCCCGGAAGCTGGTCAAATAGATCATCAATACGAGGAAAAGGATAATGGTTCTTCACTGTAACCTTGTTCAACTGGCGATAATCAATACACATATGCATAGAATCATCTTTCTTCTTCACAAACAAGACAGGATCACCCCACGGTGAAACACTAGGTGGAATAAAACCCTTACTAAGCAATTCCTGCAACTGATCCTTCAACTCCTTCAACTTAGGAGGAGCCATATGATACGGAAGAATGGAAATGGGCTGAGTGTCTGACAACGGATCAATGCCAAAATTAATGTCTCTATTGGGCGGCATGCCACGGAAGATCAGTTGGAAACACATCGGGATAATCCCGCACCACTGGAACTAAATCAATAGAAGGGGTATCAACATAGACATCTCTCACATAAGCTAAATATGCGGCACACCCCTTCTCAACCATACGTTGAGCCTTAAGAAAAGAGATAACTCTACTGAGAGTGTGATCTAAAGTACCACTCCACTCAATACGCGAAATACCTGGCATAGCCAGTGTCACGGTCTTGGTGTGACAATCAAGAATACAAAATGGGGCAACAACCAGTCCATGCCCAAAATAATGTCAAAGTCAACCATACTGAGTAACAATAAATCAGCTCTGGTCTCAAAACCACGAATAGTAACCAAACATGACAAATAAACGCGGTCAACAACAAGAGAATCCCCCACAGGAGTAGAAACATAAACGGGGGCACTAATAGAATTCCGAAGCACACCCAAATACGGAGCAAAATAAGAAGACACATAATAATAAGTAGAGCCTAGATCGAATAGAACTTATGCCTCTCTGTGACAAACCAGTATAATACTTGTAATGACGGAGTCGAAGGCAATAGCCTCAGTACGAGCAGGAATAGCATAATATCTGGCCCGGACCCTCTCTCGAGGGCGACCTCTATTTCCCCGACCTCCGCCCCTAGTCGGCTGGGCAGGTGGGGTAGCAGCTGGAGCTGTGATCATGGCCTGAGAACTCTGTTGAGCGCGCTGTGGTTGAGAAGTCTGTGGGAGCGCACTCCTCCAAGTCTAGGGCAATCCCTCACCACATGGTGGGTATCTCCATACTCAAACAAGCTCTGGTAGGGCGCGATGGTTGTGACTAGCTCGGGCCAGACCTGCTAGACTGACCTCCGAATGCACCCTACGCAGGAGGCGCGCTAGAAACTGGAGGTGCATAGTAATGCTTCAGAGGTATAGGCGGAGCTGGAGCACTGCTGGCTGCTGGAAGAGCTGAATGGATGGGGCAACCCGCATAACCTCTGCCATAACGACCTACTGATGGGGTATGGGCACCATAGTAGTGACCCGACTCTCGAGACCTCTTGGCCTCCCTCTCCCCACGCTCCTTGGCGAGCATACCCTCAATCCTCCTAGCAATGCTCACTACCTGTTGATAAGGGATGTCCATCTCCAACTCTCGAGCCATGCTCGATCTGATGGGTGGGATAAGACCCTCAATGAACCTGTGAACTCTCTCCCGAACTGTAGCAACCAAAGTCGGTGCATGCCTAGCCAACCTGGTACAACAGATAGCATACTCCGAAGCGGTCATTGCACCCTGGAACGAATGCTCAGACTCTGCGCGCCATGCATCCCTGAGAATCTGGGGGAAAAACTCCCTCATAAACATATCCGAGAACTGGGCCCAAGTCAGTGAAGCAACCTTGACTGGACTGTCTATCTCATAAGTGCGCCACCAATCATAGGCGGCTCCTCGAAGCTGAAAAGCAGTGAAAGAAACCCCATTGGACTCCACTATGCCCATAGTGCGAAGAATACAGTGACACTTCTCTAGAAATACCAAGGCATCATATGATGCTAATCCACTGAATACTTGGGGATCATACTTCTTGAACCTCTCAAGTCTCCGCTTCTCGTCCTCTGAAGCAGCTGACCCGTCCTTGGGCTGAATTGACGCTGCGGATGGTGCGGGAATAATCTCGGGAGCCTGCTCAACCTACACTCACTACTCAAGAGTGCGGAAGGCGGGAGTCTGTGCTCCTCTCGCGGCCTGGGATGTGGCTGCAGCAAGGGGAAGCAAGCCCTCCTAAGCCAAGGTGGTGTACATACTCACGAACTGAGCCAAAGTCTCCCGGAGAGCTGGAGTAGTAGTGGCGATAGTAGGCGTGCTAGGTGCCTGGGCTCCGGATGGATCTGTTGGTGGTGCCTCGGCGACAGGTCGCGCAGGTGCTCTAGCTACACCATGTGCGCATCCTCCTCGACCTCTCCCCCGGCCTTGGCGTCTGACGGTTGTAGTAGGCGGAGTGGGTGCCTGATCATATCGAGTAGCACGTGTCCTCACCATCTGTGAGAGAATAGACGATAGAAGTTTAGAATTGATGTCAAAATATCGCATGACAAGGAAATAAAATGAAATGGAGATTTTTCCTAAACAGTTACATAGCATCTCGTAGATATGTACAGACGTCTCCGTACCGATCAGCGAGACTCTAATAAACCGGCCTGTGTTCCGTGACTCCTATGAACCTAGAGCTCTGATACCAACTTGTCACGACCCCAGTTGTCCCTCCATGAACATGTCGTGATGGCACCTTATTCATATAACTAGATAAGCCTAACAATGCGGAACAACAACATAACTTGCAGAATAAATTATTTTAAAAAAAGAACAATTAAAAGAAAACTGTATAAAAGATGCCGCTCGTCATATATTACTCAATAATGCGGAAGTCTACAACATCACCCCAAAACCCGAAAACTCACGGGAAACACAGGCTAAAGAAGTACTGTAAATGCTCTAATCTCCAGAGTGTCTACATCAAAGGTACGATAGAAAACTAAGTACTATCGATAGAATAAAGAAAGAGACTCTTCGGCCTGTGGACGCTGCAGACATACCTCGAAGTCTCTATAGCTCTCCCCGCCTCAAGGATTGTGCGCCTGAGATGAAGTACCTGGATCTGCACATGAAAAAACATGCGCAGAAGAGGCATGAGTACACCACAGCGATACTCAGTAAGTGCCAAGCCTAACCTCGATTGGGTAGTGACGAGGAAGGTCAGGGCCCCTACTGAGATAAACATAATATATGATAAGATAAGGAAAACAGCATAGATAAAGTCTACAGCAAGAATCTAACAGGATAAATAAGGGAAACAACAATAGGAAGCAGAAACAAAACAATACAAGGAATACTGCTCACATCAGGAAGTAATAGTCGGGGATCTCTGGTATCTCGAGGATCTCTTGGTTTCTTCATCATATACACCAGGGATCTCTTGGTATCCCAAGGATATCTTGGTATCCTTATCATATACACTAGGGATCTCTTGGTATCCTCAAATCTTACATTTTCATGTGCTAGGGATCTCTTGGTATCCCACACCTCAGTCCAGAACATAACAAGTACAGGGGGATCTCCCGGGATGTCGTTCTGTAGTCCCAATTTAAAACACACAAAAATACCCCAGACATTAGGATAAATGCCAAACTCAGAAACATGTAATGGAAAATCCTAGCCTAATCATGCTCCACAGACTATCAACAAGTCAGTTAAAACACTTATGCAAGTAAGTCAAATAAACATGCTTCTCTAAACTAGCATAGGATAAAACTAGCAATTCAAAATAAACAATTAAGCAAGAAAACTGAATTTAAATACTTCAAGGAAAAACGTATTTCCAACAATTAGCTCAAGTACGCGCTCGTCACCTCACGTACAAGGCATTCAATTACGAAATATCATATCCTAAGGGAAAAGTTCCCCCACACAAAGTTAGACAAACCACTTACCTCGAAGCAGCACAAAAATCAACCAAAAACCACGCCTTTGCCATGGGTATCCTACTCCAAATGAAACAAATCTATTCAATTCAATTACATATCATAAATAACATCGCAAACAACTGGTTTTACTATTTAATTCAAAGCTACAGCGTGAAATTAGATAAAATGACCAAAATTCCCTTCAGGCCAATGTCTCGGAATCGAATAACTTTTACATTTTCAGAACCCTCGTACTCTCACGAGTCTAACCATATAAAAATCTCCCAAATCGGAGGTCAAACACCCACTAAAAATCAATAGTTTAGCCTATGAAGTTTTATCCAATTTTTCCAAATTCTGATCCTCAATTCGAATTTTAGTGATGGATTTAATTACATAATGATGAAATATAACTAGAAGGGATTAAAGAAACATTACCCAATAATCTCCTCTTCAAAACCCTCTCAAAATCGCCCTCTCCCGAGCTCAAATTTAATTTTTCCAACTTTTGAAATTAAACCCTCGATTTCACTATTTCTGAACAGTGGTTCGCTTCTGCGGAACAAGTGCCGCTTCTGCGGCTTTCCCTTAAGTGGCCAGGTTTCGCTTCTACGGACCATTTCTGCTCCTGCGGTTCCTGCTTCTACGGAAGACAACCACTTTTGCGGTTTCATTAAAAGGCCCCAAAATCCGCTTCTTCGGTTAAGACCTCGCAGATGCAGACCCGCTTCTGCGGAACACCCACCGCATCTGCAGAAACTGAAGACCTTGACCAAACCCGCTTATGCGGTGATAAGGCCGCTTATGCGGCTCTGCTTTTGTGATTCCCAAGCAGCAGAAGCAAAATTACTAGAAGAGAAAAACTTCAGCTGCTCCTACACTTCTCAAATTTTCCCGTTAACCACCCTAAATCATCCCGAGGCCCCCTGGACCTCAACCAAAAGCACCAATAACACCTAATACCTCATTCAAACTTGTACCAATCCTTAAACCACCTAAAATAATGCCGAAAAATTGAATTAAACAAGGAATTGAGCCTAAGAACTTCAAATTTTATTAGAATACACTTTCGATCAAAAACCTAACCAAAATACGTCCGAAAGCCCTGAAATTTTGCACACACATCCCAAATGACACGATGGAGCTACTACAACTTCCAGAATTCCAATTCGACCCTCGGATCAAAAATTCAAACTTCGGCATTTCCATACTAAATGGGCTACGGGCTCCCAAATACATTCTGAACACGCTTCCAATCCCAAAATCGCCTAAAGGAGCTAACAGAACCATCGAATTTCCATTCCGAGGTCGTCTTCACACTTTTATGACTACGGACCATTTTACATCGCTTAGGCTCTCATTTTAGGGACTAAGTATCCCAAAACTCTCCGAAACCCAATACCAAACGTCCCGGAAAACCAAAATAGCAGAAATTAACTTAGGGGAAGTAGTTAATAGGGGATCGGGGCATTAATTCTTAAGACGACCGGCCGGGTCGTCACAGATGGATTCAATAGTTTTTGTCCTAAAGCTTTTTCAAAAAACTTCAGCCCAATGTGCTGAAGTTTTTTAGTATATTTCCAAAAATTTCAACACCTGATAAGCAGAAGTTTTTGTGTTGGATTTAATAGTTTTTCTCTTAAAGCTTTTTCAAGAAACTTCGACCCAATGTGCTGAAGGTTTTTAGTATATTTCTAAAAATTTCGGCACCTGAAAAGCTAAAGTTTGTGTGATGGATTTAATAGTTTTTGTCCTAAATCTTTTTCAAAAAACTTCGGCCCAATATGCTGAAATTTTTTAGTATATTTCCAAAAAAATCGGCACCTGATAAATAGAAGTTTTTGTGTTGGATTTAATAGTTTTTCTCTTAAATCTTTTTCAAGAAACTTCGGCCCAATGTGCTGAAGTTTTTTAGTATATTTCTAAAAACATCGGCACCTGATAAGCTGATGTTTTTGTGATGGATTCAATAGTTTTTCTCCTAAAGCTTTTTCAAAAAACATCGGCCCAATGTGCTGAAGTTTTTCAGTATATTTACAAAAACTTCGGTACCTGATAAGCAGAAGTTTTTGTGTTGGATATAATAGTTTTTGTCTTAAAGCTTTTTCAAGAAACTTCGGCCGAATGTCCTGAAGTTGTTTACCATATTTCCAAAAACTTCAGCATCTGATATGCTGAAGTTTTCTTATGACTTTTAAACAAAACTTCATCTTAAAAAGCAGAAGTCATACTTAAGTTTTTTCAAATACAAGTGTACTTAAAATTCATGATAAAAGACACAAACATATTTGTATGACACAAAAGTGAATTAAAAAAATAATTAATGTATATTCGTAAAATTCAAATTATGTACAACCAATCCTCTAATCAAAAAATCCACAAAGAGTATCTTCAAAATCTCCATAATTATGTCCTTCTTGTTCTTCTGGAGTTTCATAGCCGCTATCTTTTTTCCACTTTCCATGAGCCCAAAGATTGGCAGCCAATTCTCTCCTGAATGCCAATGTTTGACTTTGATCGAAATTAAAGACATCTTCTCTCTTCAATCGCAAATCAATAAACTTAAGAGCAAATATACCACAATCAACACTGCAAAAAATACATGAAAAAGAAATTAAAGAATAGTTAACACAAGGGCAAAAAATAATAAACATAAGATGCATGGTAAAATATATGTGAAACACGTACTTGTTAGTCTGTTCCGGTGTGTTCATCTACATAATATTAATTTTTTCCACAGGACTTTACCCATAATATTTATTATGTTCTCCAAAATTCAAGCATTTGAGACAGTGTGGGATCAACCGGGTATAAATTCTGACATGTTGAATCGCACGATCATATGTTACACTACCTATGGAATCATACACAAATATAGTTTTATCTTCAAAGCCCAAAATTCCAAAAAAAGTAGTGGGTAGATTTTTGTCCCTTCCTTGGATTAAGTCGAAATGAAAAGAATACTTCTTTGGAATATGCCCATGAGATACCACAGGAAAGGTCGAGGCCTTTTACGTAGTTGGCCACCTTTTCATTCGTTGATTCTTCCTCATACCAACTAAAGTCTGTAAGTGGCTTAATAAGAGATGCTTCTTCTTCTTCTTCTTTTTCAAGTTGTTCTTTGGATATCCTTTTTCTCTTTGATTTACTCTTAAGAACCTCCATTCTCTTTTGCTTCCTTTTGTTAATTATCTTCATTTTTTCTTCTGAAGGATGAATACTATCCAGGATAGTCATATACTGATCAAAAAGTAAATCTCTTACTGCACATCTTGATTTTGAATAACGTGGAAGGTGATAGCAATATTTTTTGCGCAAGTAATATATGCCCACATCAATATGCTGCAAATGAACAACGACAAATGATAACATGTGAAATTACCACTATGAAGTTTAGAAAAAAAACACATTACACAACTACAAAACAGCATGACAAAAACTTAAGCATATTCAGTTTGAAGTGTTAGGCTGAAGTTTTAGCAAATAAGCTAAAACTCTTCAGCAGTTTATTATGAATAAAGGTATAAAATAAAAAATAAGCTGAACTTTTGGGAAATACAGTCGAAAACCAATTCAAAAAAACAAACTTAATAACTTACTTCATTCGCAAGATCAGAGTCAGGATCCATAAGTTCGATAAAGAATGATTTTGAAATATCAAGTCCAACTAATCTGAATGGATTCGAATCATATTCACTGGAATGCATCTCCAACCACTCTTTAAATCTTTGCATCAATCCGTTGTCTTTATTAACATAATGGAATGGACACATTCTTCTATTCTTTCCTACTTTCCAATCTTGCCCCATTTGCCTTTTCTTATAAACTACGTACGGATATTTCAACCAAATACTCTCCATACGAATCCTTTTCCCTTTTTTATCTGATTTTCCTTTTGCTTGCTCTTCCTGCTGTTCCATAACAACTAGTTGTTGTTGTTCAGCAGCAGGGGAAAACTACAGTCATCGTCGAAGATGCTTGACCAATTCCCTACTATTTACGACGTTGTTCTGTCTCTTCACGAATAACAACAGCAGCAGAATTACCTTCTGAATCAGCCACTTGTGTACTACCAAGTGAAAATGAACATAAATTGAAGTTGGGGATATCACTGGTGTCACACATAGAATAACTAGAAATCTTCCTTCTCTTAGGTTTTGGAAGAAGTTTCGATGCATCAGATGAGATCTGCAAAAGCAAGAAAAATATAAACAAAAATAAAACTGATAGAGAACACATATTAGGCAAAAAAATAGTTGTTATCGAATTGCAGAAAATAACTACCCAATCTAAGTGTTGCGACACAGATGGTGTTTGCATACCAACAGATCCTGTATCTTCATGCAAAAAAAAATAATAAATAATATTGACTAAATTTTATAAAATAAAACCAACACACTTCACACATGTCTGTGAGTTAACAGGTGTGAATATATGTATTTCTCCTTTTTTATATTACTGCATAAGCTCACCAAATTCTTTTTGAGTTGCCTCCAGTCTTTCTGAAAAATCATTCAAAAACATAAAAAATAAAATAAAATATGTAAAATTTCAAACTGTAAAAAATATACTTCAATCAAGTATAATAAATTCATGATCTATAGAATACCTTGACGTTTGTCTTCCACTGTGGATTCCCCAGACTGCATGCCTTTCTCAATATCAGCATTTCCAGCATCATTCAATTGTGAACCAATGTCGAGGACCATGGCAGTATTCTCTAGAAGGTTTTTCTCAACTCTACCTTCATTCAATTGAGCATCATCAGAGAGTTTTTTAGTTGAACCACAACTAGTTTCAACTTCCACTGCATATTCATAAAAGAGGGGGAATAGATCAACTAGTTTTTCTATATATAAAACATAGAAAAAATTTATACCTGTAGTGAAAATTTCACTATATGATATTATAAAAAAATAGTTAAAACTTCAACTCTAAGAAGGTTGAGTTAGCCAGTCACAAACAAGAACTTCGACGGTTACAAAAAAAACTTCAGCTCTAAAGCTGAAGTTCGACAGTTATAAATAAAAAACTTCAGCTTTAGAGCTGAAGTTCGACAGTTATTAAAAAAACTTCAGTTCTATACCTGAGGTTTTTACAAAACATTCACCAAAAAACATGTTGTAGTTTTTACAAAAAAAAAATAAACACATGAAACAAAACTTCAGCTCCTATCTAAGGTATAATTGAAATATTATAAACTTCACACTTTGTACATGTAGTAACAATTTCCTGTGTATCACCACCTACAAGTTTTTTGCAAATAGCTAGTGCTCCTGCATATCGATCGTTTTTCCCAAAACATTCATGAATAGGTGCTTGATCTCCATTGCCTTTTCCAATATCACTTCCCAAAGCACAACTCGGTGCATGTTTTTCAGTGCCAACAACTTGATCATCTACACCTTTCTCTCCACCTTTACTCTGCTACAAACACTGGATTGTTACTCTCCACCTTTTTGTTGAACACGTTTAACGCCTTCAACAGTCGCTTCATTATGTGTAGCATTATCATCTGCGACTTTACGCAATGCATCATGAGCAGTATGTTCTTCAGTCTCAACAACTTGATTATCTGCAACTTGCTTGGTTCCAATATTCTCAGTTGATAAATGTGCTTCATCATTTACATCTCTGCTCAATCTATCAGCACTAGAACATCGCTCTTCAAATTCTTCTTGAACATGTTCATCACCTCAAAACCCGATGGATGTTCGTAACAGTAGTTCATCCTATCATATTCTCGGTGCTTACTCAAATTATTTGATTTGTTGACAATGATAAACAACTATTCAAACTTCTCATCGAAATATTCCTAGAAAAAAATTACTAACAATGATTAATCTGAATAACATCAGCACAAATAAAAATACTTCTCTATAAATTAGCTTACCTTCATTTTTACAAAAACTGCATCCACAATAGCAATTCGCTCCTCCTTTTTAAACTTATCAAAAACTTCATTCACAATCATGCTTCTTTCTTTTTCTGCATGCCTTTGAACCTCTGTCGTTAACCTCTAGAATAGATAAACAACAAAAATTCAGATATAGAAGAAAACTTCAGCTCAACAAACATGTTGTACTTTTACAAAAACAAACCCAAAAAATTTCAGATCAAAACTTACAGAGCATATTGTGTCAAGTAATTCATTGTCATCAAAGTCAGATGTAGACGAGGTAGAACGACTCTTGGTACGAGATGCTTTGCTAATAAAAGGAGTTGGATTCTATTCTTTTGGTTGATTCCGACTACCTGGTGATTCGCCAATGACATGAGTTTGATTTGGTTTTTTTGATCGACTTAGAATAGGTGGTGATTTACCAATGATAGGAGTTCAATTCAATTCTTTTGATCGACTCATAGTACATGGTGATTCACCAGTTGAAGGAACTGTATTAACTACATTTGAATGAATCCGGCTGCACGGTAATTTTCCAATTAAAGGCATTAAATTCAATTCCTCTTCTGTAGGAATTATATCCAATACCCTAAAGTCGTGATATCTCTGTTTAATACAAAAAAGTATATTATGAGGAGAAAAAAACTAATACATCATCATATTAACACAAAGACAAAAAAAATAACTTACCTCATGAGTTTTGAACATATAATAAAGTTCGGAAAATTTAGGCTCTCCCACGCATACATAACGTAACATCCCGGGGACCTGAGGGGTATCAAGGTACTCATCCTCTCTTATATACTTCTCCCGAACATCTGGGAAGCGCTCATAGAACCAAGCACATAATGGATATAGAAATCCACCAAGTTTATACTCAGTTGTATGGAATTCGTTCTGCTTGTCCAATGCATGTTTCAGGGAATAAATGAGCTTCTTATAAGACACATTACCCCGATGATATTCAGCGCAAACCTTATCATCTTCAACAATAGATGCATACTCCTCCGCCACACATAACTTAGTATTTTTTCCAAACAGAATAGACTATACAACAAGAATTGCCATAAGCTTAACTGCATCATCATCACTCTCGCATACGTGTACATGATTCATAACATTCTTTGGAATTTCATTGTGAGTCATAAAACTTCGAATATCCTTCAAAGTCACACCCTTGGACTTATCAAAATACCGGTTTAGAAGATTGCTCTCTCGATTAATTGGTCTTTTAATATTGAGTGTTGTGATCCGCAAACGACATATAATGTGAAATTCTTCAAGGGTGAAGGAAACATCATTCCCAAAAATCTTGAAACTAATGGAGTCTCGATCATTCGTGAATATTTGAGAAAGACACAGACAATGCACCAACTTCATGCTGCATTGGAAATTCTCCATAGCCATAATGTATCTAAATGTACCATTATTAAGCTTATCCTGTTGAATATGAGTCAAGAAAGTTGCAATTAATTTCTTCAAATCATGGTTCCCCTTCCAGTAACCCTTTGAGTTAAACCAATCGCCAAACTAATAATATCGTTGTCCTGATTTTGTAGGTGGAGCAGAGGGAACATAAGGACCTTGGGGTATTACAGGTAGTCTAGGTACTTTAGGGGCTTTGTCTTTTTTAGCTGCATTAGGATCTTTAGGTGCTTTAGGAACCATCTGTTTAAAAAAAAGTAAAAGATACAAAAATTAACATCAGGACATTATCAAAAAAATCAGCTAAAACTTCAATACCTAGGAAGGCTGAAGTTTGACAGATATAAAATAAAATCTTCAGCTATAGAGCTTAAGTTCGGCAGGTATAAAATAAAAACTTTAGCTATAGAGCTGAAGTTCGCCATGTATAAAACAAAAACTTCAGCTATAGAGCTGAAGTTCGCCAGGTATAAAACAAAAATTTCAGCTATAAAGCTGAAGTTTGACAGGTATAAAACAAAAACTTCAGCTATATAGCTAAAGTTCGACAGGTACAAAAAAAACGTCAGCTCTAGAGATGGAATTCACCAGTAGCAAAACACAAAAACTTCAGCTGTATAGATGGACTTCACCAATAACAAAGACAAAAACTTCAGCTCCTAAAGTAGGACTTCACCAGTTACAAAGACAAAAACTTCAACTCCTAAAGCATAACTTCACCAGTTACAAGCACAAAAACTTCAGCTCCTAAAGCTAAACTTCACCAGTTACAAGCACAAAACATTTAGCAAAAAAACATGCTGTAATTTTTACAAAAAACAAAATACAAATTCAAATCCAAAAATAATGCCAAAACATGAAAAAAGCCTTCAGCTCATATCTAAGATATCATTGAACTATAGTATCATCTGTTTAACTCTCAAAATTTTTAAAAATTTGAACGTCTAGTCACAGAAGAAATTATAGAATTTCATTAACAACATAAACACTCGTTCAAAAAACCTAAAAACACAATCGTAAAAGTAAAACTAATGCACTTATCAAACTAAACCCTAAGAAAATATTTATCATAAATACATGGCTATCAAAACCAAAGTCAGAAATTAAATCGTAAAATAAAACCCAGGAAGTTAATGCAATGTACCTGTGATTAAATCGTAATATGGTAACAACAACGACTAGCAGTTGAAAAATCAAAAACAACGACGAAAATTGTTTGATCTTAGAGAAGAACTTCAAAAAATGTGAACAACGGGAGAGAGAGACAGAGAAAGTAGAGGACTAGCAAATACATGGAGAGAAAATAGTCTTTTTAATAAGGAAGGGCAAAATGATCTTTTTAAATAGCTTTTAACAAACAAAAAAATGGGTAGGGGTGCAAGCAGAAAGACAAAGCGGCTATAGCTTAAAAATGGGCGCCCAAATAGGGCGCCCCGTACAATTTTTACTTAAAAGAGAGGTCAACAATACTGTACAAATACAACATGTTGGGCTGTGTTCGTCCCCTCCCCCCCCCCCTTTCGTACACCCAACTCCCATTTTTTCTATAAAATAAAATTGATGAAAGAATTTCTTTACCTATTATTTTAGAACTAGTAAAATTTTATGCGCTTTGCGCAGTCGTAAAAATAAAAATAAATTATATTTTTTTCCTAAATATCTGAATATTAAAATCATTTAGTCCTTAAATCCTAATATGGAGTAGATTTCATGTTATAAGCCATCTTATTACTAACACTTATTTTAACTTATTTGCTTAATTCATCATATGAGGATATTCGCTTTTCCCAAATCTTTCTTTTCTTTTTCTTCTTCTGGGCTTAAAGTAACTAAAGAGGCCCCAAAGCATAACAATAGTATGCACGTAAAGGAATTCAAAACATTAATTACCTGATACACTTTAGGGAATTAATTGGCCGTATGCTTTATTCATTTTTCAATGCCAAAAATTTTGAATGAACTGTCTTGTCCTGTATGTTAAAAAAATACAATATATATCATGAGATAAAGAAATCTTAGATGCAAAAACTCAAGCACCTTTTCTGCCGGCACCCAAATGTATATGTATTCCATTAATCACCATAATTTGGAGGACCAACACAAGAAATCTTTAATGACTTCCAAGTTATCAATCAATATTTAATTCAAGTTATCAATCAATATTTAATGTATTCACAAACGTATTTGTGAATACAATACAATTTCATAAAGATTAGTTTCGAGGTTTTCATTAATGAATATGCGTGGCAAACATGTAGTATCTCTCTTTGCTATCTAATCACGAACGAAAGATATATGGAAGTCTTATAACATATATATAATATACCTTAACTCCTAATTATATATGATCTAGCCAGAAATTTCTATCACAGTACATATGAGTCCATCTCATAAAAATAAACAAAAGAGATTATAATTTATATGTTCAAGTTCTAATTTGTTAGATTGGACTTTTATGACTGAGTCATTCCAAATGAAATATTAAAATCAAACATAATTCTCACAAAGTTTTTCAAAATTTAAACGATCGACGTTTCTGAATTCCAATGTGTTCAATCTCGTAGAAGTACAGCAAAAACTTATTGATTTTTGGCTCATCTGCCATAACTTATACATTACCTAAGTACTGTTTTTTGCTCGAAAATATACAACATTAAAGATATAGAATAAAGAGATGAAGAAGATTAAAAATTATTCAATACGATCACATTGAGAAACAGAAGAGAACTTTAATGACACAAATAACATTTTACCAATATATCTCATATTCCATGTTCTCCAAGTGTCACTCTACCTGTTAGGGTGGATCTAGTGTTACGATACCGGAATCACTTAAACTCAATATTTTCAATGCGAAGCATGAATTCACGTATAAAATTTTATTAAGTTGCAACAAAAAGTAAATATGAATACTTTAAAAATATAATGGTCATAGAATAATTAAATCCGCCTCTAGTGCCAGTATTTGTGTGAATGCATCAATGATAAAAAAAATAAACTTAGTTTACTATAACTCTTATCCAAGAAATAGCAAAATAAGGGAGAGAGAAAGAGTTAAAAAACATTAATAATTATAAATAAATAAATAAATGAGAGAAAGAGAGAGAGTTGGGAGATCTCTTTTTGAAAAGGAATACAATCAACAGAGAAGATTTAAATCCTAAGGGGAAGTCTCCCACACAAGGTTAGGCAAGATACTTACCTCGAACCGGCTAAAATCAACTAGAAACCACGTTCTTTCCACGAGTACTAGACTCCAATGGCCCAAATCTATTCAATTCAATCACACATTGTAAATAACATCTCAAGCAACTGATTCTACTATTTAATTCAAATCTAAAGTGCGAAATTACGTAAAATGATCCAAACGCCCCTTAGGCCAACGTCTCGGAACCGGATGAATTTAACATTTTCAGAACCCTCGCACTCTTACGAGTCTAACCATATAAAAATCTCTCAAATCGAAGGTCAAACACCCCCTCAAAACTCAATAATTTGGTCTATGAAGTTTTACCCATTTTCACTCAAAATCCGAAATTAAAGGATGAAATTAAGAAAAGATTCATGAAAATTGGTCTAAATCGAGTGAGAAGCACTTACCCAAGTTGCCCAGGTGAAAATCCCTTCAAAAATCGCCAAGAACCGAGCTCTAGAAGTCAAAATATGATAAAATGGTGAAACCCTAGAATTTGGGATTAAATTCTCACTGCCCAGCGAATTGTTCATCGCGATCATGGAATAATGGTGGCGATCGCGTAGAGGAATTTTAGAAGGCAAAGAAAATGTACATCGCGTTCGCGATGATTCGAACACGAACGTGGAGAAGAGCAAAATAGTGCTTCGCGATCGCAGAAGCATGAATGTGAACGCGTTGAAGGCAAATATCGAGGTCTAGATTTTTCTCCACGCGAACGCGTGAAAGCATCCACAAACGCGAAGAGCGGACTCAGTACAGGTATGCGAACACGAGGTATTCTATACGAACGCAAAGAGAAAGTAAGCTGGGCTTTGCGAACGCGGGAGGAGTTGCGCGAACGTGAAGAGGAAATTCTCAGGGGGTCAAGATAAGACATCGCGAACGCGATGGCCAGATCGTGAACGCGATGAAGGAATACCAGAAGTAGCAACATCAGTTCAAAAATAGAAGAAAAGGATCTGTGGCCCATCCGAAACACACATGAGGCTCTCAGGACCCCATCCAATCACACACACAAGTCATATAACCTAACACAAACTCGCTCGAAGTTTCAAATCACATAAAACAACATCGAAACGATGAATCAAACCAAAACTCAATCTTATGAACTTTCAAATCTTCGAATATCGAATCTTATACCGAAACCTATCAATTCAACTCGGAATGATGCCAAATTATGCAGACAAGTCCAAAATAACATAACGGAGCTTCTCTAACTCTTGGAATCGTATTCCGACCACGATATCCCAAAGTCAATTGTGGGTCAAACTTCTTTATTTTCCAACCTCAACTTTCGCCGAAATGCCTCAATTCACTCTACGGACCTCCAAATCTAAATCTGGACGCGTGCCTAAGTCCAAAATAACCATACGAAGTTGTAGAGATCATCCACGACCTATTCCGGGGTCGTTTACCCAAAAGTCCAATTCTGGTCAACTTTTCACTGTTCAAACTTCCAAAACTAGATTTCTTCTTTCAATTTGACTCTAAACCATCCGAAAGCCGAATTCTACCATGCACGCAAGTCGATACTCATATTCTGAAGTTGTTCCAAACCTTATGCCGATGAACGGAGCTTAATTTCTTAAAACAACCGGTCGGATCGTTACAATTGCTATTCTTTCTTTGTATATAGTTTTAGTTTTGCATAAATGAGAGATGTGAAGGTGTTATTTGAAGAAAATTTTGTTCTAAAGGACTAAATAAGTTATCCAAAATGACAATTGTCTACCTTATTCTATTGGAACAATTACTAAAAAGAATTTATAGAAGTTGAAGAAAAAAATTGTGAAGTTAGTGGTATATATGCAGATACAAACCTTACTTGACAGTTGGTGTACGCGAGGTGATGAGTGCGTGCTCGAATTTATTTGTGAAAAATTATCCCTTTTAGACTCTTAGATATCCTTGTAATCACTGAGTATGAAGTGTTCTTGATATGATTGAGTTCACTGTTATTAGTTTCACCTCTACATGTCTTACTTGGAATTTATTCGCTCTTTTTGGTTTATTCTTGTTGCCAAATTGATTTTTACTTGTTTAACTGAAGACATTTACCCTTCTATAGTCACATTATCCTTCCTAACTGTTGTCTTTGTTTGAAAATCATTATTTCTATCTCTCATGTAATTAATTAGTCTTAATTTGAAAGAAGTTATATATCCTACGTGTGGTTGATATTTCCTGAATTGTAATTATTTGATTCATGTTAACTTCCTTGTTGTTGAAGTAGGTATATGGAATCGTTATTTCGTACTATTGTCTCTCTTGTTGAGTTGTTCTTATTACATTTAGTATTTCCCTACTATGGTTATTCCTTGTAAGCTAGTTGTACCGTCTCTTGGTAAACGGAAGTCCTTCAGTTGAATTACTTGCCTTGTTCTTATAAATATGTACTTGTGATGGTGGGGTACGAGGTTTCTACCATGCGATTATTGATATTGTGATGCACGAGGTTTATGTCGTGCGATTATTGATATTGTGATGCACGAGGTTTCTACCATGTGGTTATTGATATTGTTGATACACGAGGTTTCTGCCATACGGTTACTAATGTTGTGATGCACGAGGTTTCTGCCATGCGATTGTTGTTGAGGGGTTGCACGAGGTCTTTGCCGTGCAACTGTTGCAATTCATATATTGCACATACGGCATAATAAGGTGAGATATATTTATATGTGGGTTGCGCATGTGGAAAAATAAGGTGGGAACATTATGATGCACGTGTGGCAAAATAAGGTGGTGCTTGTTATATTATTATTTGCACACGTGGCGAAATAAGGTGGGTTATGTCAGGGGTTGATTGTAAGGAATTGTGACGGCCTGTGAAGGCATTCCTATTTGTTTAATATTGTGATTGTGGGTTTCTTATCTGTATGAGCTTTACCACTTGGTAGTTGCGATAAAATATCGTACGTATGGTCCGTTCTCCTTTTCATGTTTACTAGTTGGTAGAATTCTTGTTAAAAATACTTGCACAAGCATACACGTAGTTGGACACCCCATTAGAGGTGAATTTCTTTCGATTTTGCTAAGGGTGGAGATACGCCCTCATTTATCCATTATATATGTGAGAGTGGCCCTACTTAGCCAATTAGTTGTCACCATGACCGTGAGATTAATGGGGCACATGATACCAAGTGTTAGATTTCAGATGCTGGGTTTTTGTGAGTTATGGCTTATCTGATGTGAGCACGTAATTTTTGCCCTATATGAGAATTACTCCCAAAAATTAAAATACAAAATAGTTTCGGGTTGTGTGTGATTTTTGTGGGTTTCGTATTATTCTCCTTGTATTGTCTGCATTTGTGCATTCGTGTCTATATGTCTAAATCAATTAAAAATACAAAAAATATATGTTGTATCCACATTTTGGGATTCATGTGCGCACTTAGGAATTAATTGAACCATGTTGCGATTTTTAAAAGAAAGAAAATTACAAAATACGTATTCGTGGTACTTGTGTCATTTATGTACAACTGTGTGGTTTTTGTCTAGTATGCTAATTATTAACTAAGAGTTAATTAATATTTTGGTTTTACAACTTGTTTTTAGAATTTTGTTAATTATTAATTAAAAAGAAAAGAAGAAAAGAAGGCAAGAATACAAAGAACTCGGAATTGGGCCAGCCATATCAATTTTGCCAAAGCCCAATAGAAAATCCGGTCAGGTCCAATCCAAACACCCCTTTCTACCCGGTCCAGTCCGCCAAGCCAAGAGACCAGCTAGACGACGTCGTTTCAGCATCAACAGATCTCAGCCGTTGATCTCCACTTCGATCGACGGTTCAGTCCAGCCCCATCAATACAGAAACGACGTCGTTTCAGGATCACTAATCCAGGCCGTTCACTGCAATTGATCGAACGGTCAAGACTATCCCTCATAACCCGTTACCCAGCCCCGACCCATTCCATCAGAGACCGATCCGGTCTCAAGTCTACCCGAACAACCCCGTTTCGTTAAGTAGTTTGATCCAAGTCGTCGATCTTAATTGATCCAACGGCCTGGATCAAATCCCGTAGAGGCTATATATATCTAAAACTTCTACCCAGCCCCCCCAAGCTAAACCCCACTCTATCGTCTCTCTCAGAGACCCAAACAAACCCCCTCCAAACCCTAGCCGCCTTTGAATCCCTTCGCCTGAAAGCCGGCGGCAACGACGTCGATGACCACCATCTTAACACCCTTTGACCACCTAGCCATCCTGAACACGAATCCCTTATCCGTTTACTTCGAATCAACCTGTTTCATCTCGAATCTTCATTTGAAGATTCGAACAAAACTGGAACTGATTCCAGTCAAGCCCAAACTCGCACTCTAGCACCTCCTGACCTCCCTCATACCCAAACAACCCTTGGTCCGATTCGAATCTAAACGTAAAGCGCTGAACTTTAAAATATCCGTATGAACCCTAAAAATCCGAAAAGGGGGCTTCCGTTTGAATTCGATAGGAGTTTGAGGTCTAACAGATCTTAATCTAGGTGTTCTCAACAGAGAACACCCCGATTAAGGTCCATTTGGCCCCAAAATGTTCAAGAATGAGTTGGTCCAGAGTCTCTTAGGATTTCTAAGATTTCTCAAGGTTTTTTTCTTTATTTCTTTCTTCTAGCTTTACTTAACTGTATATTTGTTTGTTAGTTGTGTGATTATTTTTATCTTTTTCGATTTTCGCTAAACTTTCTGCTCCCATCTCCTTTAGACCTTTTATTTGGTCACTTATTGTTTCTGATTATTTGAGTATATGTGGCATAAGATATGCATTCGCTTCGTTTAGCGTCGTCGAATAATTAGTTTTGTATCTTCGCGGTTCTGCCTAAAAATTATGAATCACTGATTCATAGGGCGGTTTTTGTTATCAATTACATGTGTTATAATCGATTAAACGAACGTCGTCGATTAGTTATATGGCATTGTTTAGAACAATAGAGGAATAATGTCTGCAACTGATTTAGGGCCAGAATCACTGTTGGATTTGAGTCTTGAACTGTTTGTGATTCAAATTAGGGATTAATTGGATATAGCTGTTAGCATTAGGAAACCAGAAGTTAGCATTTTAGGATTTAAAATTGCCCTACCCATAAACTAGACTAGTGGAACCTGCTGTACAGCAGGGTACCACCAGTTTTCTGCAGTCCATCAGCTTAAAATAGTAGGTCCCATACTTAGACAATTAAAAATGGGAACAGCAGGGCATCCCATAAGTTTTTGCACTTCAGCAGTATTTAATTAATAGAACCCACACTAAGACAATTTTAAGTGGGGAAAACAGGGAATAAGATGGGTGCTGTTCAGTTTTTAAAAGATTTTAAATAGGCTGAAGGGTGTTAGTTGGAGATATAAAAAAAAACAGAACTTAAGAACGGAGGGACTGGAGACTGGATTTCCAAGAGAGGATCCTGGTATTCTGAAAAAAAAAGAAACACTGAAGGAAAACTAAAACGAAGGAAAAGCTAAGAGTGAGGGGGTTGACTTTCAATCCTTACAGTTACAACTGAGTCATTAGCTATTGAGTTACAGTCTTCAGTCCAGTCCTGTTTACTGAAGTTGTTTAAGGTTCATTGGTTGATTCCTTGTTGACTGCTAGTGTTTATGTTCTGTTGCTGCTTGGTGTCATCACTGATTTCAGTTCATTGGTTGGGGTTTTGTTTGGGTTTGAAACTGGTGTTGAATTAGTCTCAATTCTATAACTATTGCTGGTGATTTGCTGTTGCACTATTGATGCTCGTATTACTGCTGCTAGTGATTCCTATTACGGTATAGCTTGACCTAGCAATCTCATTGATCCCCATCTATTTTCCAGGTACATTCACTGAGATTCTTCCATGTAAATTTCAGTCCAAATATGAAATGAAGTTGAAACTTGAGATGATGTAGATTTTGCTATTTTCCTATATTTCAGCTATTTTCGTACATAACCTGGACTGGACAGTTAAGTTTTGTAAAATTTTTATGGTAGATTTTTAGTATTAGATTGGACAGTTTCTGATAATATGTAGCATTTTGTTAATTAATTTAGAGTAAAGGTATTCATGGGCTTAGTTGAACTGATTAGAAGCTCTTATGCAGTTAAACGTTTGAATAAATTGTGTTCGTGAAAAAATAGAATTCAATTTGAACTATCGTTTCTGGATATAAAATCGAGTTAAAAGAAATTTCGCAAACTGTAGTTGAGCCCTACTTTGTTTAGCACTATAAGTATTATATCTTCAGTCCGTTACTTTCAAAATATGACCGTCTATGTCTATGATATAATTAGGTTGAACGCATGAATAATTCAAATAATGAACAGTGTAGTTAATTTGAGTTATCCTTAGCTGTCTAGGTTGTCTATTAAATTTGCATTCAAGTATCCAAAATTGCAATATATAAGGATGTTAAAATACCTATGAGATTCAGTGTATTTAGCTAAACCAGCAACTTGGCAACTTCTTGGGCCCAGATGTTAAGCCCAATCGCAGGCTTTCAACTCATAATCAAACTGTTTTCGATTTAAGCTTACCTTGGGCCTGGGCTTCTCATCACAGGCCCAACAATATTTTGCTTTGTAGATATAATTCAGTTTGTTTTTTAGGTAAATTGATAAGAAAAAAAAATACATGTTGTTTCCCATTCAATATATATTGTTAAGCCTTCGCAAAAATGTTAATTAGTTAGGTTTTTCTCTTAAGAAGTAAACAAGTAGAAAAATATAGTATACTTTAGGATTGCCTTTAATAATATAAATGAGACGAGACTTGCCAAATCAAATACACAACTGCGGGGCCCTCCTTAATTGCTTACTAAAATAAAATACTTAGTATCCGGGAGAGTTCGCTTAGTGAATCTCGCGGCCTTCCCAAAGATATAACACGTTAGACGCTTTAGGCGCGATTTATAATAATACTATTTTCTTAAATATGGGTGCACATTTATGTGACCCAAACCTAAATCTCAACGAAGTTGAAATGTGTTAAAGGCCATAGGCGTACTGGTACGGTGTGGTTTGAGATATATTTTTCACAACGTTGCAATTCTCTTTAAAAATAATAAATAATAGAAGCGGGTAATTGGCCTTTAAATAATAAATGAGACGAGCCTCGCCAAATAACACGCAAATTGTGGGGCCCTCAGTAGATGGTTATTTTAAAAATGCTTAGACTTCGAGGCAGGCCGTCTAGCTAATTTCACGGCATTCTCAAAACAATAATGCGTTAGTATCTTTAGGCGCGCATTTAATAATGTTATCTCCCTAAACTCGGGTGCACATTTATGCGACCCAAATCCAAGTCACAACGGAGTTGAAATATGTCAATAACCAAGGGTACATTGATGTAACGTGGTTTTAGATGTGTTTTCACGACGTTGCAATTCTTATGAAATAATAATAATAATAACATTAAAAGCGGTTAAAAGTTAAAATTCGCATATAAGTTAAATCATGTTATAAATCAGATAAATAAGCCAAATATGACAGTTGAGCGACCGTGCTAGAACCACGGAACTCGGGAATGCCTAACACCTTCTCCCGGGTTAACAGAATTCCTTATCCGGATTTCTGGTTCGCGGACTGTAATACAGAGTCAATCTTTTCCTCGATTCGGGATTCAATCGGTGACTCGGGACACCATTAATATCCCAAGTGGTGACTCTAAATTAAATAAATAAACCCCATTTCGATTGTCCTTTAATCGGAAAAAACTCCTTTTACCACGCCCTTCGTGGGATGCGGTAGCGCCAAAAGGAGGTCTGACAGCTCTGGCGACTCTGCTGGGGAAATCTTGACCCAGAACCACTGGTTCAGGTTAGAAATTCGAGCTTAGAATAAATTGTTGTATTTTGGCTTATTATCTGATTATTTTCATATGATATGTGCTTAATGTGCAAAATGATGCTTATTACCGCTTTTGATATTATTTGACTGTACATATAAACTGTGCCGAAAACTCTTCTCTTCTTACCCCCGGGGATGTGCTTACTGGTTGAGACTCCCATTTCTGTTAGTGTCATATCAAAATAAGAAAATAGAGGCCGAAAAAGTTACAAAGCCGGACGATCCCGCGGGTCCCCGGTAACGTAGCCCCCTCCTCGATCTGAGTTGTCCGCTCGGGTGCACAATCTAGTACCACTGAAAATCAGGATATTGAGCCTAGAATTAGGACGATTATTTGCATCATATTTTAACTTAGGGGACTCAACACAGGGGTTGAGTCTGTCTAGGACAGGTAACCAGATATGATACGACCATCATGATGCATTTTGCGTGTTGCATTTATTTGTCTCGGGCCTGCATGCTGACCAGCTTTCGAATCCTGCGAAACTAAGAAAAGAAAAAGGAAAAAAAGGGGAGAAATAACAGTATCAATTGTTTCTTAAGCCGAATGACCGGGTATCGTCGAAACTCAAAAAACGCCAATATTTTCCTTTTAATAGTTTGTTTTACGAAAAAGCCAAGAAAAAATATATGACAAGAGTCTTTATTTCAGTTTAGGGGAAAACAGGTTGTTGAAAACGAAAAGGAAAAGGGTCGATATTTTGTCTTGATTTCAAAAAAAAAAAAAGAGTTGTTATGAATTTACCCTTGAAAATAGTTTTGTTTTTTTACTGCCAAACATAGTTCGTTAATTGGCCGAACTACGCTGGTTTGATTCTCACCGGAGGTGAGATACGTAGGCAACCTTTATCAGGTCCAACCTCCCCTTTTGCAAAAATAGCCAAAAAAACAAAAATCAAATTTTAATTTTTGTAATAAATAAGTCGGGTGATGTCATTCTTATCAAATATAGCCGAATGTTCCCGAAAGGGACGCCGGAAGGCTGACTTTGCATAAACGGCCACCCTTGACCCACACAGCCTTAGAATCTTCGTCCCCGAGGCGCTGAAAGGTCGTGTTTGCAATATTGGGTTTTCTATTTTTGAAAAATAAGAAAAATAGTCATAAATAAGTCGGTGATGCTGTTTTTGCCAGAAATAGCCGAATGTTCCCGAAAGGGACGCCGGAAGGTTGACTTTGCATAAATGGCCACCTTTGGTCATTTTTAGGATTTTGTTCGGTTAGCTAACGCAGCCCTAAAATCTTCACCCCCGAGGTGCTGAAAGGCCGTGTTTTCAAAAACCAAGTCTTTTATTTTAATTTTTTTTAAAAAAAAAAAGAAAAAAAAAGTCAGTGGGCAAGTAAATGCCGTTTGAATTTTCGGTCAAAATAAGCCAAGCCAGCTTTGGCGGTGTTTTAAACTGTTCTTGCCGAGATAGCCTTAGAGTATCTTTCAGTTGTCAAAAGGTTATTTTCGTAAAAGAACGAACAAGTTTGTAAATTAATCCTTCCCGGCCTCAAAATTCATATGAAATTGAGAAGGGGCCGCGTTTGCAAAAATAGCCATTTGGTTAAAATTGACATATAGGGGAAGGAATTTGTCATTTTGTTTTGAGTTTGTAATTATTTTACATGTGGTGTTTGATTTTCAAGGCTGTAAGTATTCTTTCCGTCAAAGTCTGTTAGCATGGCTAGTTTTTAAAACTTTGTAATCAAGTTTGTTTTATTGTGAAAATTGAAAAATTCCTATAAAAAAATGTTTTATTGTTATTGTCCTTTCATCGGCCAGAACTACGCTCGGTCTGATTCATGGGGGGACATGATACGTAGGCACTCCACACAAGATTCGACCATTACTAAAAAAAATAAAAAAAGGGGGGGGGGGTAATAACAAGCAAAGTTTTGAAAATCTCTTGAAAGGAGGCATAAAAATAAGAAGGCTGGAATGACGCATGCGATGAGAATCAAAGACATTGTAGAAATGGTTAAACTGCCTAGGTGCATTGCATCCCAACGTGCAATAACATATCTGTTAAAACTTTGAAAATTAACAAGTTTGTTGCGTGATCTCAGAGATTCTTAGCAGTCAACTTGTCAGAACGTACTGGCCAATTACCATTACCAGACTAGATCAAAAGGTCCAATTCCAAGAAGTATGTCTATTTCGAGTAAGAGCATTGAAGAAGAGAAGTCTGAGATGCAGATAATGAAGGAGGAAATGGATAGGTTAAGACAACAGATAGCAGAGATGCACCTAGCCTGGGCTAGGCGACAATCATCACCAAACCCTCCCATTACCTCTACTCCCGTACCAGCCCCGGAACGTCCACCCATTGATCCATCGGCAAGCGCCCCGATTTACCATACTATCAAGGTGAAGCCCCTTATACTCCCCAAGCTCCACCGCCCAAACAACATCATCTTCCCCCGGTTACCCCTGCCTTTGTGGCACCTCCGCCCGCCATTTTACAGAAATCATCCAGTGAGCCGCTATTTCAAATTCACGACAATTATTGCTATTCTCCCGAGCCTACCTTTAAGGCCCCTGAACCACATTCCTACACCCCTCACTGGGACAACCCGGCAGAACCGGATAGGCAACTCAGAAGTTCGGAGCAGGAAGAAGTCATTCGAAAAGTCAAAATCCTAGAGCAGTCCTTCAGGAATATGCATGGTTTAGGCAGCCAAGTCAGTGTTGCCTACAAGGACCTGTGCCCTTTTCCAGATGTTCAGTTGCCCGCAGGGTTCAAAATGCCCAAATTTGATCTATATGAGGGGCATGGCGACCCGGTGTCCCACCTCCAAGGTTTCTGCAGCAAAATGCGAGGAGTAGGAGGGCGAGATGAACTCCTGATAGCTTATTTCGGTTAGAGTCTATGAGGGTCTGCACTAGAGTGGTACACCAGGCAAGATCCCGATAGATGGTTCACATGGGATGACCTGGCGCAGGCATTCATCTGCCATTTCCAGTATAATCTCGAAATAGTCCCTGATCGCCTATCATTGTTGAAATTGGAGAAAAAGCCTGCAGAAGGCTTCAGAGAATTTGGGTTCCGTTGGAGGGAACAAGCGGCGAGAGTGGATCCACCAATGAGGGAAAATGAGATGGTAGATTACTTCCTACAGACATTGGAACCAACCTACTTCGGGCACTTAGTGACATCCGTGGGTAAGTCGTTTACTGAAGTAATAAAAATGGGAGCCATGATCGAAGAAGGCTTGAAAGCTAACAAAATCATGAGCTATTCAGCATTAAAAGCGTCCGCTCAAGCCATTCAGAGTGGCACTGGAGGAGTGCTCGGGAAGAAGAGGAAAGAAGAGGTCGCAACAGTTGAGTCCAGAGCCTGGTTCAGAACCAGAGGCCTCGCACCCCACTATAATCCACCCCAACCTTACCAACAAAACTACCTCCCTACTCCATATAGCCACCCACAACATCATTACCCAACATCCGATCCCCACTTTTCCATCCACCACGCCCAAACGTATGCTCAACCTCCCATCCAGGCACCATGGCATGCACCAAGAGCATACAGGAACCCCACGGGTACGGGCTTCCGTCCAAACCAAGCTTTCAAAAATGACAGACCACCAAAACCAAAGACTTTCACCCTCTTGGGAGAGTCTTATACCAGTTTGTTCCATCTATTGAAGCAGGTAGGATTGTTAAACTCGGTCGAGGCCAAATTACCAAACCCTACTCCAAGGAATCTGGATCACTCAATAAGTTGTGAATACTGTTCAGGATGCCCAGGGCATGACACAGAGAAATGTTGGAGGTTAAAAACGGCTATCCAGGAACTTATCGACACTCGTCGAATCGAGGTCCAGAACCTGGCAGAACCTAACATCAACCAGAATCCACTCTCAGCTCATCATGAGACCAACGTGATTGAGTTGGTTCAAGAAGAAAAGGGATATGAGAAGACCTCTCATACCGTGATGATGATCAGGTCCAGTGGGATCGGGATGGAAAAGGGGCCAAGCAATGACAAGTCACTCATCAATGGGGGGGAGCACATGATAAGCCAGTAGGAGCAAAGGGGGCAGCAAACAAAGTACTTATGACACCAGAGGGGGTGAAGGTAGTTGTACCAGGAGCAGCAATCAAACCGGTCCTGACTGTAGCAGGTGTTTGTGTAGATCCCCTCATCATCAGGCCAGCAGTTCAGTTACCGATAGCCGACAGCAAAACCATTCCATGGAACTATGGTCGGGTCACAGTGACTTACAAAGGAAAAGAGGTCAAGGAAGAAGTATGTGAGGCACAAGGGTTGACCCGCTCAGGGAGATGTTTCGTTCCTGCGGAATTAAGGAAGACCAGTCAGGCAACAGTAAAAAAGCCGGTGAC